>JAHWFP010084630.1:67618-79258 GCA_023313725.1 Lithobius niger
GAAAGAAGGGAGAAAAAGGAAGATGTAGGGAAAGAAAGAAAAAGAAGAGAAGGAAACGAACCAAGAAGAATAGGAGTGACATACGTGGGAGAGCAAAGCGAAAAGCTAGTGAAGTTGCTGAAACAACAGGGTTTTAATTCCTTTTTTCGAAACCCGGAAGGTATAAAAAGGAGGCTTATGAAAAAGAAAGGTAAAAACATACACCAAGTACACACTAGAACAGAAGTGAGAGAGAAGGAGGAAGAAGCCTTAAACAGAATAGTGAATGTAAGAGAAGGAGTATACAGTGTTCCTTGTGGTGGCTGTGACGCTGTATATATAGGTGAAACTAGAAAAGGTGTAAGAACCCGAGTGAGACAACATATGGCAGACACCAGAAAAGAGGATGAGGAAAACAGCGTGGCAGCCCACCACATGGCCACCAGACACAGCATTGATTGGGAGAAGACTACTACGCTGATTAAGTCAAACTCTGTTAGCGATAAACATTTGAGGTGCCTCGAATCGCTTGCCATAGTTAGGCACGAAATTGACGGGAGAGAGCTGATGAACCTCCAACCACCTTCGACACCAGCAATCCAGCATTTGGTGAGGAAAGATCTGGCAGAGCGGCTGCGAGCACGATGGAGTAGCAAGAAAGACGTTTAGATGCGGGCCTTCTATTTCTTGGAGGCTACGCACGCACGTGCTTCGTTCAAATCAGCGTCGAACAGTACAGTGTGATGTAACTAGTATTTTTATTTCTTTGTCACCTGAAGAAGACAGCAGGAGATATATTTTTTATAATTTTTTCAAAGCTGTCGAAAATTTGTGAAAACTGTAAACTGGTTTTCGCTGTTTTGAGAGGCGCGTAAATGATGTCGTCTGCTTTGGAGTGTGAATCGATTGACTCTCAATGTAATCGCAGCCATTATGCTCATTTATTAGTGGTGAAGTGTGAGAAATCGTGATGTCGTATGTACGCCAAAGTAAACACCGCTTGCCGGTATTTTCCCATGTATTCAGTCTAGCGTTAAAACAAGTCTGTTCTCATTTATTCAGAAGTTTAGGTTATTGTATAGTCTAGCCTCCAAAATTCAACCTAATTTGCAGCTAATACTAATTTCTTAACATACAAACTTCCGGTAACATGAGCGGATCAAGATTAGACCTATGCGTTCGATCATTAACGTGAACTGGATTCAGTCTAGTGAAAACGCAATACCTTTATTCTCATTTATTCACAAATTAAGTTTATTAGGTCATCCTCTTTCCAATATCTAACATAATTCAAAGTTAAAACTAATGTCTAACCATCACCAACCTTCAAAACAAACGATGCGAATCGTAACCAGGAAGCACATGTATCGATACAATTTTCAGGAAGTTGGTAAGTTGATATCTTTGTCTGTTCGTCCTAGAAAGTTTCGACATGGATCATGCGCTCCAGGACAAACACAAAACGATGTCTACTCGACAACTTCCTACAAATTGTTTCAACACAAGTGCTTGCTGGTCGTGAATTGCGTTGTCCGTTTTGAAGGTTGGTGATTGTTAGAAATTAGGTTTAACTTTGAATTATGTTAGATATTGGAAGAAGGACGAGCTAATAAAATTTGTGAATAATTGAGAAGACAGTCATTGCGTGTTCGCTTGACTGTATCCCGATCACGCACGTCAATGATAATCGCAGAAGTCTAATATTGCCGACTTTTCTGTAATTACAAATGCCCCCGTGAATCGTATTGGATTAAAAGTTGATTTTGTTAAATGTATGAAGCTTTTAGTTAATTTTGCTGCAGAAAAACATCAAAATGTCAGGTTGACCTGGATAATTTTTGTTTCTAT
The DNA here is from genome assembly GCA_023313725.1 of Lithobius niger. NCBI lineage: Eukaryota > Metazoa > Arthropoda > Chilopoda > Lithobiomorpha > Lithobiidae > Lithobius > Lithobius niger. The sequence continues at coordinate 69,446 of JAHWFP010084630.1, forward strand.
TGCCTTTATGAAAATATACATGGTCTGATCTTTTAGCGTTGTCCTTCTGCTTATGCTGTGCGTACTAGAGATTAGAGTTCTTGGAGCCGTGCCATCGCCGCTACCCACTGCGCAGGTGTTATGTGCAGCCTCTATCTATATAAGCTTCGTCAGCAGTTGCTGCTTCATCTGTTATAACTCTACAGTGCCCAAGTGGCGACACCATAGGGAGGAAGGTGGGAAGAAGGTAATGTATATTTTCATAAAGGCAATACAAACAAAAATCAACCAGGTAAACCTGGTATTTGGATGTTTCTATCTGTCATAAAAATATCAATTGCCTGATCTTTTAGCATTCCACAGATCTCGTCAAAGGCGGCAGGCACCAACTTGACGGAGCCCCCTTGCGTAGCTCGCTGGTCCCCAAAAGACATAGCTTTGCAAACGACCAAGAAAGTCTTGTAAGAGATGGATGCAAAGGCAGACATATCTCGCAACTAGTGAGATACGAACACAGTCGAGATTTTCCAAGCAGCTTCCTTAATGTCCGTAATGGGGACGTTACTGTGGTGCGCCCAGGACGTGGAGATGGCTCGGAGTTCATGGGCGGTGACACAGATGCCTTGGTCGGCACAGGCGATGTCAAGTGCTTTGTATGCGTCCAGTATCACTGATTTAATCCACGTGAAGACCATCCATGCCGATGTTACACCTGTCGTGGTCGTAAACGGCAGAAAAAGCTGGGACCGATTGCGTCATATCGGCTTTGATTTCTTGAGGTAGAAGAGAAGCTCGTCCCGGTTCGTCACCAAGAATGTTGGAGAGGGCCAGGATGATAAAAGGCCGGCACCGCTAGGAAGGTTTCTGTGTCTTGGCACAGAAGGACGACCGAGGGGTCAAAGTGAAATCAAAGTGACCCCAGAGTAATCATCAAGAAAGAAGCATTCCGCTGCGGTGGCTGAAAGAGCATGCATTTCACTGCAACGAAGACCCGCACCTAAGGCAACTAGAAAGACCGTCTTGCGAGTCAGATGACTGAGATGACATGACAAGAGGGGCTCGTAAGGGGTAGAGAAGAGGGATGTCACAACTATGGACAAGTCCCAGTCCATAAACAGGCGTCGGACCGCCTGTCGTTCGATCTCAAAGGATTTAATAAGTGCTGAGATGCGAAAATTGTCCAAAAGCGTAGAGCTGCCTGCAGCCTTGAGCACAGTATTCAGAGTGGAATACTAAACTAGAATAGTAGAATATCGGGACCCTCGTCGAAGAGATCGTTTAGAAATCGCAATAGTTGCGGAAGAGAGGGACTGACCAGACTGACACACTAACGAAACCATCGTCTCCAATGGCTGTCGTATATCTAATTGGTAGAGGCCCTGACGGCTTTGGAAGTAATGTGAGAGGCTTGTTCTGAAGAAATGCCTGCTGTCTCGAGCAGTCGGACGATAGTAGCCACCCGTATAGTTGAAGTGATTTCAGGCGACGGTAGAACACGGTCCCGTTAAGCTGGGAGAGTAAGTCGGGAATGTTCGGGAGACAGCAGTGTGAGTTGACAAGAATGCTGAGTGCGAGGGGGAACCAAATGGCCAAGGGCCAGTTGGGAGCTATCAGGATAAAAAGTCCGGGGGACCGAGCAATCTTGCTTAGGACCAAGGGAAGGAGGTTGGGTCGGGGTAAAAGGTACCCGAAGAGGTGGTCCCAATTCAAGGCGAGGACGTACACGTCTCAAGCGCGTCACCTGCAACCGAGCTGACGACCTGGAGAAGTTTGGCATTGAACCACATGGCAAAGATGTCTGCAAATGGACGTCCGAAAATCTCGAAGAGAGATTCGCAGATGAATGTCTTGATGGTCCATTCTCCCGTCGGAGGAGACTGCCGGGAGAGGGAGTCTGCAATCACGTTGTGATTGCTTGGAACATGTAGTGTGGAAGTAGGACCGTCCGTAGGGTGATGCAGAGACTGAAGACGTCCGATGTAACCTGATGAAGGGACCGAGACCGGGTGCCCGCCCACCCTTCGTGAAGGTAGGCGATCGCAGTCGTGTTGTCGACGTGAACTTGAACTGTTTTGTTCGCAACCATATGATGAAAGTGTTGGACACCGGATAGGACCGCTCGGAGCTCAAGGATGCTGATGTGGTCCGAGGGCCAAGTTCTGGAGGCCATTCGGTTGTTGATGTGGGCTCTCCATCCGTTTAGAGATGCGTCCGTGAACAGATGAATGTGCGGAAGGGGCTCGTGCAAGGGCACGGTTTCCGTAAGGTGGAGAATATCCATCGACTATAGGTGTAGTGAACGGGAAGGTCGGGGACAGTTGATGCGTCAGGCCAATACGAAGGAAGAGCAACTTATGGAAGAGGGCGAATCATCCATCTGCCGTAAGGTACGAGTGACGCCAGAGTCCAGAGATCTGATGAGAGAGTTTAGGTCTGTCAGTGTGTAGACCAGCAGTCGTAAGAATGCCCGAATTTTGGTGAGCAGGTTCGATATCCTGTCTGGGGATGGCATGACAGAGGCCTTGGACAGGTTGAATGAACGTCAAGGAAGACGAAGGCTTGAGAGGAGTGTTAGACGGGATTTGGAAAGATTGATGTAGAAAGTGCAGCGTGGAGTTGCGATTGCGGAGCAACTGAGGCATGTCTTGATGAGGGAGGATCCAATCGTTGAGGGAGGATCCCATCGTCTAGACAGGCATCTGCTCGGATCTGATTTGGGTGGAAAAGCGCAAGGACCGGTTTCAGAACGAATGTAAATATGCGGGGGGGGGGGGGGGGGGGCAGCGTTGAGTCCGAACAGAAAACAGAGGTATTCGTACACCAGTACACCATACCGTCGTAAATAAAACGGAAGAGGTGCCGGACAGAAGCATGAAGCGGAATGTGAAGGTAGGCGTCCGCGAGATCTATAGAAATCATCCAGTTGTGGGGCAAGAGAGATCGACAAATATTTTCCACAGTTTCCATCTGAAAATTTGAATTTTGATAAATCGGTTTAATGAACGAAGGTTGACAATGAGCCGGAGGTCTCCTGTCTTCTTGGGACACACAAAAAGAACATTTTGCCGGCCCCCAGTCTGGCCGGCTAAAAATGGGTTTCTTTTTGCCTAAAACATACATAACCTGGTAATTTTAGCATTACATTCCTCGAATGTGATGTTCCCCTGAAGGTTTCTTCCGGTTTGTAGACGCCTGCTTGCATAGCCCACCGCGCATGCGCGGCGCGGTCCTCCCATATAAAAGCGACAGCGCGCACGCTATCGGCATTCATTTTACTCTCAATGTGTCAGGCGGTGACTCGAGAGGGGAAGCAGGGAGGGAGTTAGGTTAAGTATGTTTTAGGCAAAAAGAAACCATTTTTAGCCGGCCAGACTGGGGGCCGGCAAAATGTTCTTTCTTTATTGCCAAAACATCTTAACCTGGTAATTTTAGCATTACCAGTTGACCTCGTCAAAGTTGGTGGCAGGCACCGTCTGTACGAGCGCCCCGGGATGCAAGCAGGCTTTCCCCCATGAATTTTTTTATCTGCAAGAGAAATATTTGCACTTTATTCAGAACAATTGGGCTAAACAGGAATTTGGTCTCTTTCGTGGGAATTGGTGGCCCTGAAAATAACCGTTGTTTGAGGGTCTTGCTTCTAGCTGGATGGATCTTGCTTCCCTCATGGATCTTGCTTCTGCTTCGTTCTGAGTGCTTAAGGGGGTTTGACCACAGTTCTGGCTGCGACGATCGGTCCCAGCCGGTGTAGTCCGGATTCATCCTTCGTCATGTCCCTTAGGTAGTGGGACGTGAAGGTGGATTGGTGGCGCCACGATGCTGCTGCTAGGATTTCTTCGATTGGTGTGGCATTGTGGTGGGCCCAAGATGTGGAGATAGCTCGTACTTTGTGCGCCGCTATTCTCATGCTCTTACTCAATCCGTGCTTGTCGTAAGCTGGTTCGATTGTTTTCTTGATCCAGCGTGACACCATGGCGGCTGTTGTTTCGCCGGTTTGGAGGTCCACTGGAAGGAACAGTTGATTCCTGCCTCTCCGTATGTCTTCGTGTTGAGTGCGGGCTAGGTAGAAGCGGAGAGCTCGGACTGGGCAGAGGAGGCGTTCAGGTTCGTTCCCAGAGAGGTTTGAGAGGGCAGGGAATGTTATGGGTTTCGAGGGTTCGGATGGTTTTTGAGTTTTTGCTCTGAAGGACGCTCTTGGGAAGAGTGTGACTGATGAGAAATTTGGGCCGAAGATGCAGTATGCCGGGTCTGCCGAAAGGGCTTGAATCTCGGAGCATCTTAGACTTGCTGCCAGCGTTACGAGGAAGACAGTTTTGCGGGTCATGAGGTGGAGTGAACTGTCTTGCATGGGTTCATAGGGGTTCTCCATTAGTGATTGTAAGACCATGGAGAGGTCCCAGACCGTGACGGAACGTCTAGTGGTAGGTCAGTCGTTTTCGTGTGAGCGTAGTAAGGCAGAAATTCGGTAGTCTTCCAGTAGGACAGTGCGACCGGCAGCTTTGAAGACGGAGTTTAATGCAGACCGATAGACGAAGATGGTGGAGCCTTTGAGTTTGTCGATGTTGAACAGGTCACCGAAGAAGCTTAGGAGTTCGGGAAGAGTGGGGTTGAGTGGATTTGTGCGTTTTGCGATACACCAATGAATCCACTTAGACCAGTGGCTGTCATACATGCAGTTTGTTGATTCTCTGGTTGCTTTGGATGCGATGCATTCAGCCTCCTCTTGATGAATGCCAGCCTTTTGAGGAGTTTGATGATAGTAGCCACCCGTGTAAGTTTAGGAGTTGGAGGTTCGGGTGTAGTTTTGTTCCCTTTTGTTGTAACAGAAGATCTGGTAGATGAGGGAAACTTCTTGGAGTGTCGACTGTTAGGTTTAGGAGGAGCGGGAACCAGGCTGCAGACGGCCAGAGGGGGGCTATTAGGATGAATAGACCCTGGCTTAATTCAATTTTCCGAGGTACTTGTGGAAGCAGTTTGAAGGGTGGAAATAGGTAGGCGAACAGGTTGTGCCATGGAAAAGTGAGAGCGTCTACTGCTACTGCTGAGTCGTCTGGAATGGGGCTGATGTAGTGGGGAAGTCTGGCATTGTGCCTCGTGGCGAATAGGTCCAGCATTGGTCTGTCCCAGATGTTGAAGAGAGATTGCTGGTGGTTTCAGGCATGAGAGAGAGAGTCTGCAATCACATTCTTGTTGCCTGGGATGTGAAGCGGTAGGAGGGTGATGTTGTGTGGGATGCACACCTTGCAGATTTCCGTCATTAAGTTGTGGAGCGATCTTGATTTCGTTCCGCCTTCTTTCCTGATGTAGGCCTGGGCTGTTGTGTTGTCGGCCTGGATCTGTATGACCTTGTTTTTGATGAGTGGAAGGAAGTGCCGGAGAGCTAGGAGAATTGCACGTAGCTCCAGCCCGTTGATGTGGTCTTTGAGGGTTGCAGGCCACAAGCCGGAGATTTCCTGGTTGTTTAGATGTGCTCCCCAGCCAGTGCTTGATGCATCCGTCAAAATTCGGTGGTCGGGTGGTGGTTCCTGTAGAGGGACGGATTTCGACAGGTTTGTGACGTCGGACCACCAGAGGAGGGATTCGAAGGGCAAGTCCTTGTTGAGCGGGATCTGTCTGTCCGGATTGTTTTGGTTGATTGAGTGGCTGTCTATCCGATAGTGATGGAATGGTTTTACCATCCACCGCCCGTAAGGGACCAGGTTGGCCATTGCGTCCATTTTTCCGATGAGGGAGTTCAGTTCCCGGGCGGAGAAACTTGGTTGGAGGCAGAATAGCCGGATGTGATGTAGGAGATCTTCTATGCGTTCTGGAGACAGGGAGATTGATGCCGAACGTAGGTCGAATGAAGCTCCGAGGAACGTAAAGACTTGTTCTGGAAGGAGTCGTGACTTTGCTAGGTTTACGCCACACCCCAGGCTGTTCAGCAAGTTGATGGTTTTGTCCTTGTTAAGTTCCAATTGAGACGGGTCTGGGTTGTTGAGGGCCCAGTTGTCGAGATAGGCATTGGCTTGTATTTGGTGCTGGTGAAGGTTCGCCAAGATTGGTTTTAGGACTAGAGTGAAAATCCTTGGGGCTGCATTCATGCCAAAGGCGAGGCAGCGGAATTCGAAGATTTTTTGGTCGTAGATGAAACGAAAGTAGTGGGTGGTTCCTGGATGAAGGGGGATGTGAAGGTAAGCGTCTTCCAGATCGATGGTGACTGTCCAGTCGCCCTGCATGAATGATTAACGGATGGAGTCTAGGGTGCCCATCTTGAAGTGTTCGTTTTGGATGAACTTGTTGAGGGGTTTCACGTTGAAAATTAGGCGTAGACCTCCTGAAGATCGAGCTGTAGAAACCCGGGCCTGGGTTGGAGAGTTGTCGTACCACATTTTTCCGTAGCAACTCCGAAACTACGTGCGACAGGGAAGCTGTCGTTTGGTCCGAGAAGTCCCATGGAGGAGATGGCGACAGCGGCGGGTGGTGTAGGAACGTCGGACGAAAGTCGTGTTTTATTATCGAAAGAATTTACAGGTTGGTGGTTAATTTTCGCCAGGCCGGGAGAAAATGGCGTAATCTGGCCCCGACCGGGAGACCCACATTTGCAGGGCGTCATTGTTGATTTTTACGTTGCATTTTTCTACCCCTGGGGGATGAGAATCGGCTCCTTCGGTCGGGGGTAGCGGCGCGCTTCTGTTGGGAGCGTTAGCCGGGGCGGGAGCGAGGAGCATCGGAACGAAAGGGCTGCTGGCTTCGTTGTTGAGGAGCGGCAGTGTCGTCCGGGCAGCTAGAGGATGATGCCGTGTTCTTGTGCCAGTCATCGGCGGGGCGGGGGTTGGCTTGTCTGTTCCACGAGAACGGGCGGTTTGAGGGCATGGATTGTTTTTGCGGCCTTGGTTTCTTTGAGACATCAAGATGTGAAGGGAGTGTCGGGATCTGTCCCCGAAAAAGTCTCAGAATCGTGGATCAGTTGATTTCTCAGGCGATGTCGTGTGGAGAAGTTTAGGTTGTTTGCCGACGACAGGGCTATGTCGCGAAGAAGGAGGGTGTTGTTGAACAGTGACCTTGTCGCCCAGTTCATGGCGTGATAGGTGGCGAAGTTGGCCTTTTGGAAGAGTTGGGAAATCAGGGACGGCAAGTTCTTGAGCTCTTCCGGAGGATTGTCGGACGACAACTTCTCACATAAGGCGTTAATAGCCGCGTGTAGGACGTCAGCTTGGGAGGCCACCCGTAGGCTTAGCCGTAGACATTTGTCGTTCTCGTATAGCACGAAGGTTGGAATGTCGGCCCTCTTGGGTATGGACATCGAGGTGCCGAAGTCCATCTTGATTTCGCTGCAAATGAATTCACATTCCGGGTAGGTTTCGAAATTGCGGGGGTTTGTGGTGCCGTCTCCAAAGGATCTGAAGAAGCAGTTTTCACGGCCAGGACATGGCATCGGGGGTTCTGTGTCGAGAAGAAGGGGGTCGCCTTTGCCTAGAATGGAGCCTTCGTTGCGGAGTAGAGACGTTAGGAGTGTCGTAGACTGACCCAGGAGGCAGCGGGGCTTGGCGTCCTTGTCCCTGGAGGCGAATCCAAGGCCTGTCGTTAGGCCACGGTTGATGACGGGAGCGTCCGGTGCCTTTGAGGGCTTGAACAGGAAGCAGTCCGGGACCGTCTGCTCGACAGTCTTTAGAAGAGCTGCGAGCGACAGGGTGGTTTCGTCAGGAGTGTCGTCCGGGAACCTGATGCGTTTCTCGGCAGTAGGGGCGGGCGACAGCGGGTGGTGCGACGACAGTGTGTCGTCCGGCTTGCGCTTGTGTGCCGAGGCCGGTAGGGGGGAAGCGGCACGCCTGTGCCCTTCGTGGCTAGAGGTGGATGCGACCCAGTCCTGGGAGCAGGCCTTCCGTACCAATGATGTGCAGGAGGGAGGCGGCATCAGGTTGACCTGTAGGTGGCGGACCGTGTCGTGTACGATTTCTCGTACGACGCTGCGGCTGACGCTTAGGCCTAACCGGGAGGAGTTGGACGACAAGTCGAGCGGCGAGTTTCGGTCCGGAGAATGGGCGAGTGTCGCCCGGCGGAGGTTACGCTTGGCGGCCCGGTAGGAGTCTTTGGCGACTTGAAGGTCTTGTCGAAGCGACGACACATCCAGTGGGGCGAGGAACGGCGAGCGCTGGCCCGGGAGGAGTGGAGAGTCAGGCGATGCGACATTAGGCATGGCATCGGCGGGTGTCGTGCGGGTAGGTGCGGCGAGGTAGAGGGCGGACGCCCAACGGCTGCCAAGATCGAAGTGAGCAAGAGCACGAGGACGAGCGGCGGACAAAGAGTGGGCTTCCAAAGCGTTGTCCATCTTCGGGAAGAATCCAATTTTCCAAACGACAGTTGGGGAACCGGCGAGCGAGGTGGCGTGGAGACACCTCTGGAGGAAAATGAATGCCGATAGCGTACGCGCTGTCGCTTTTATATGGGAGGAACGCGCCGCGCATGCGCAGTGGGCTATGCAAGCAGGCGTCTACAAACCGGACAAAACCTCCAGGGGAACATCACATTCGAGGAATGTAATGTTAAAATTACCAGGTTAAGATGTTTTGACAATAAAGAAATATAATTCTAGAACCCTGGCCGATCCGGATTGGGAGCAGCTCTTATAGCATGTTTTGCTGGAAGACTGGAAATTTCAGTCGACAGGAAGGTAGAGGGGCTCGGTGCCTCGGTCCATGGAGGGGGACCAGAAAAGGAGGGACGGTAACCGTGAGCTATGATGGAAAGCACTGAGTTGGAGGTAATGCTCTGCCATGCAGGAAGAAGAAGCGCAGGCGTTCTCCTAATGGTAGAGGCGAAGAATATTGTCAACAGCAAGATGTAGTTCGTAGCTCGGGTCCTAGGGAAACATGATGACCGCGTCTGTCGGGAGTTGCGGCCAGTTTGGGAATAAGGCCCCGGAACAGTGTATCCGACTCTTGGATGGGCTGATTGCGGAGCACATGCCGAGTAGTCGTGTAAATTGGGGGCCGTATTGAGGACGACGTCCCGAAGCAGCAAGGTAATAGCGCCGCTCACAGAGGTGTCACGGACATGGGGATAGGCTTGAAATGTGCATACAGGAGTTGAAAGATATGTTGAGAAACACCTGGCTATCAAGGGAGGCCAGGTCTCTTGTGTCATCGGGCAGGGGTATACCCCTCATTTGCCGCCATTATCAGCTGCGTCGCATTTTTCTGATTCGGCCGAAGAGCCGCCGAATATTTTTCGGCGGCTGTTTGGCATAGCCGCCGAGAAATATACCACTAGAGCCGCAAATTTTGAAGTTTTATTGCACCAAAATGAATAAAACAGGGATGAAGTTAGTTGTAACTTATCTCTAACGATAACCTAATCTCAACTGCCTTATTTTTCATAGTTTTTAAGACCATATTCTCTTGCCAGCAACTTATGCGCATCATGTACTTGTGTGGTCATTAGCATGCATGGTTACTTTCAGTGTCGTTTTCAAGGTTCGAGTTATAGTCAAGACACATCGCTGTGGAAGGGTTACTTAAAAAAAAATGAGTGTGGTGATGAGACTCTGCTTTTTAATTTCAGGGCTTGATTCAAATTTGTTGTTTCATTTGTGTTTCATCTAGAAATCAATTAGGCCTATGGCCCACCTTTTCCATTTCGTCATTTTCTCGTGTATTACGTTTCATCGTTAATATCCTTGCTTCTTTTCCATCGATTTAGCAAAAAATTAGCCGAATTTATACCTAGCCAGTGGTGGACACAAAATTTGTGGCTAGCCGCAATTTAACCGAAGTTTATGTTAAGCTGGCTGAAAATGACAAAATAACGCGGCTGAGGGGTATAGGCGGGGGAGACAGTCATAGAGCCCGAAACCGA
>JAHWFP010084630.1:106646-148212 GCA_023313725.1 Lithobius niger
CGGAGTCGCTCGCTTCGCTCGCTCATTCCGCGTCATCTCATCCCCCCCCCCCATCAAGTTGCCGTTCGGTCGGTAGATGGCATCGTATGTCCTGCTGGCTGCGCTGCAGATGCAGATGACTGCTTCGTATGTCCTGCTGGCTGCTGCTGGCTGCCTTGCGATTTTGTGTAATTATATATATATAGATTTGCTGAATTTTAAATCTTAAAACTTCAGAGTCTACTGGACAAACCTGGAAAGCATCTAGTGATTGTTGCAGCATTACGCCAGCATTTTCGTTAAACTTTTAATTGTTAAACGTTTCGTTTCAGTACAAATTGACTGAAAATTATTTTTACCTGCATTTTTAATTTTGTCATTTTGGTCTGTTGGGAGCTCATCCTTAAGCAACTCCCAGTTAATTCCGGTTTTGGCCTTCACACCTAAATTTTAAGTGCCTATGTTTTACACTTTTTGTCACTATCAACGTCTCCCTCTGTGGGAGAATATTAACAAAAATTGTAACGAAACTAATTAAATATTCATTAGGTATATTCTACGAGAGCTGCAACTTGTCCCCGGTTGGCTCTTCTTTAAGTTTTAAACGAAATGGTTTTCTTTATATAAAAAACCGTCTGTCTTACCTCTGAGGGCAAAAGGTCAACTCTATCGTTAAAATGTTGCTGGTTTTTATCCACAAAACCTCCCAGCGTTTGTATTATGTTTAAGTTGTTTAGTAACCTTAAACCATTCTAGTGGGAGTAGTTTAATAGTAAATAGAGCTGGTCATTTTATGCATTGTAAACGAGCGTCACCGAAAAACGCCTGTTTTTCAAAAATTTGAAATTCACCAAAAACCAACGGAAGCACTCCGTCGTCATGGCCGCCATTATGAAACTCTGTACTTTTGTATTTGTATTTTATCCTTTTTCTTTTAGAGCAAAAAGCCCGAACATACTAGCTTAGTGTATTGTAAGAGGATTTATACAGATTACCATTTGTAGTGTGATATTTTTTATTGTGTTTGTCGGCCGCAACCCATATGAAAAATTTCCACAACGATCAATTTTAACTTTAAAAATGTTAAACGTTGTCAGTAACTTAATGCGTTATAGCATTCAACTAAGGTAGTTTATTTAACCGCATTTATACTTTATTTATATTCTTTTACCCCCAGAAACGCTACCATATGTCCAAACGTATAAACGTATTACGACCTGGCATTCTACCGGACACGAATTTTCAGTGTATATAACTATATATGTTTATTTTAGTTCTCCTTTAACCTGACTAAGACCTACCAAAATCTACGAATAGCTAGATCTACTATTAAACACTAAAAGAATTCTTAAAAAGATCTGTTTAACCCATTTCCGAAAGTCAAACTGTGCAAAAACTTCGAATCCTCCATTTTTGCCCCCCCTCCCCAGCCAAAACTAGTTGTGGTGTTTAACACTGCAGTTTACCGTTAAAGCTTGTTTAATTTAATAGTAATGTTCTATGCATTACCCAACGCCAAGCAATAAGCTTTAACAAGAGCCAAATCACGTTGCAATCATGTAAATATGGAATCCGTAGCCAATAATTCAAAATAAAGGCCTATTCCAAAAGTTCAATTGAGTGAAACTCAAAACAGGCCTATCTTTTCCGTCTTACATGTCCCTACTCCTTCAAACGGCTCTGCACCCAGTTCCTTTGTTCAACCGACTTCTCCTCCCACTTTCCATTGTTCTCGAGGCCCTCAGCCAATCAGACCCCCGCAGCTATCCTCGACGTCCGCGCTTTCCCCCCTCTCCAGCATAAAACCCCAGCCCCAGAATGCATAGAGCACAGCTCACAGATCTCAAGCTAGAGACCGGTCACGCCAGTCGGGAGTGGAGACGCCATGTCCGGAGAATGCCATGCCGGGCACGATGGTAGTGGTTCGTATGTTATAGTTCAGCTTTTGAAAGTTCAGTTTAGGACCCCCATATTCTAAATTTTAGTTTAAAACTTAACTCAACTCTCTAGCTAGGGAAAATTAGGGTGGAGACGCTTGTAGCGGCATCTTAGGTTTCCTCTCCCCATAACATCAGAGTGGTCCTCTTACTAAAAACCAATTTTTCCAGTTTACTTTAAATGGATTTTTAATCTAAACTAAATGACGGTTTGATCTTTGTGGAAGTCAAATTGAAACAAACTGATGCCTAAGTGTTAAATTGCCGGGCTTTTTATTACTTAGAACAGTTCTCGAGGGAACTAAGGGAGGTTGATCTTTTTGTACTTTGAAAACTCAGAAACATAACTGTGGACGGTTGATCATGTAGAAACATACTGTCAGACTTTTATCAGTTGCGGCTGTCAAGTCTTGCGGGTGTCTCCGGGAGCACCTATGATTTACTTTTTCTAAATGTGAAAATTTAAACTTTTACTCAAACATAAGCGTTGTTTGTTTGAATTATAAATTGCTACTTTTGTAATTTCAACTTGTTGCCTATTTAAATAATTGGTACTCAAAAGCTTTCAGAAGCAAACCATAATGTAAAATGTTGTTTTCTTTCCCTGTTGCAAAGATAAAACCAGGAGTTTTAAGCTTCAGTCGTTTGCTAGACTTGATTTATTGTATTTTAGTGTAAAATTAAATATGTAGCCCATCTTTAGATTTTAGCTAGTTAAACAGTTAAATCCACCGTTGGTGGCAGCGATACTGACAGTTTAAGGTTAGGCCCCTTTAATTAGGACCGGCGCTTCATCCCCCTTGCTGGGACAGTGTCCATGCTGTGTTGAATAACGTAAAAAGTCGTCATTAACACCGATTAACCTTAAGCTGAAACTCCACGTACACCAGGGAAACCGGGGGCGTTACAAGCACCTAAGCCGTCGTAGCGTAGCATAGTATTCGATTTTCCAATCCCTATCGCAGCGGCTAGGTTAACTGAAATGCAGCGGAGGGTTCCTATCGCAGTCATCCGAGATTTAAAAAATGACTAGACTTGAGCAGAGGCAGATACCGTACGGGACATATTACCAGAGCAGTAGATGGCCTCATTTATTTGTTATAACGAAACAACAAAATTAACTTTTACTTTTACTTTAAAACTAGTGTGCTTCTCGATAAATGTCTTTTTTGCCCCATTTTCAAATACTTGTACGATATTCCTGCACCAAGCAGCGCGGACAGTATTTAGTTAATGGTTGCAAACACAGTTAATTTTTTACTTGTAACTTTTAATTTACTTAAAGTTCTCTTAGCCACAAAAACGTTGGTCCCCCAAAAATACAACGGTAAAGTCAATATTTATGTAAACAGTGTATTTTATTTCATGTCAATTTTTGCATATTTTGGCGGTCTTGTTTTTGCATGTCTTGTGTGCACTAACCCTTCTATTCTAGCTTTTATTCCGAGTTCTCAGGAACCCCGAATAAAATCCTGCGTTTGGGGGCGTGACCTCCGAAAAACACTAGTTTTTCCAAACGAGCAATTTTTTTTTTCTTTGAGCGCCCAAATGCCTCGATTATGTAAATCTCGCCGTTTTCTCAACAATGGACCAAATCGGTCAAACTCTTCGACATTTATTAGCCAGTCTTAATATCTACCTCTTGGGGAAGCCCAAATCCGAACTTTCCATCCAGAAGATCCTCAAATCTACATTTGAAAATCATCCAAAACCAACCGCAGCTCTCCTTCATGATGGCCGCCATTATTGAAGATTTGTAACTCTGTATTTCGATTTTATTGTTTCTACTTTAGGGAAAAAAGCCCACAGACCTTAGCGTAGTGTTTATTAGGAGGGGCTTCCTCTACGAAGGTACTTAACCTCACATACATGTACAGACGATTTCTAGTGTGATATTTTTTTATTGTGTTTGAACGATCGCAACTACTATGAAAAATTTCCACTTAGATCAAACATTGCAACTGAGCTAGACTATTTATTATCTATTTAACCCATGTTATCATTTTATAATAATCTTTTACCCCCAGAAACGCTGCCATTAGTTCGAAGTAATTAGACATCGGCATTCTACCGGACACAAATTTTTGTGTATATATGTTTGTTTTAGTTCTCCTCTCTGCCTGACTGTGACCACCAGAGCATTTCTACTAGCTTGTCCTACTATTAAAACCAAAAGATAGTTATAAAAGATCTGTTCCAAAGCAATCCGAAAGTCAAACTGTGCATAAAACTTCGAATCCACAAGTCCCCCTCCCCTCACCCCCCCCAACCTAGTTGTGGTGTATAACACTGCAGTTTTCAGTTTGCAGTTTGCAGGTTTAAGCTTATTAAATTTAATAGTAATGGTTTATGCATTACCCAAACCCAAGTATTAAGCTTTAACCAGAACCTACTCACGCTGCAAAACATGTAAATATTTATTCAATAGTCAAAATTTCAAAGTAAAGAACTATTTCCCAAAGTTCACTTGAGTAAAACTCAAACTGGCCTATCTTTACATGTCCCTACTCCTTTAAACGGCTCTGCACCCAGTCCCTTTGATCAACCGACTTCTCCCACTTTCCATTGTTCTCATGGCCCTCAGCCAACCAGACCCTTGCAGCTCTTCTGCCCGTCCGCGCGAACTTCCGGTCCCCAGCATAAAAACCCTCACCCCCAAGCACCCACAGCACAGCTCACAGATCTCTCAAGCTAGAAGGGTCACGCCAGTCATGAGTGGAGACGCCATGTCCGTGGGATGCCATGCCGGGCAAAATAGCAGTGGTTCGTATGTTTGTAGTTAGCTTTTGAAAATTTAATTCAGGACCCCCCCCCCCATGTCTAAATTCATAGTTTAAAACTTAACTTAACTAGCTTAGAAAAAATTATGGTGGTGACGCCTTAAGCGGCATATTAAGTTTTTTTCACCCCATAACGGTCAGAGTGGTTCTCTTACTAAAAACCAAATTCTTTCTTATTGGTTTTAAATGTAACTTTAATCCAAATAACTGACGGTTTGATCTTCGTGTGGGATTCATTGGTTATTCACTCCAGACGGACTTTATAAGTAGCCGCAGCTTTTATAATTTGAGGAGTTGACTTCTAAACAGCAACTCTGGGAGGTTTAAGGCTCTGTTTTATCACTTAGAAACCAAACTGTGAAACGGTTGATCTTTCATGAGTGTTTGAAACATACTGTTTGTTAGACTGCAACCAGCCTGAGCTGTTCAGTCTTGCGGACGACTCAAACGAGCGTTCAGTATTGCTTTTTCTATTCGAAAAATTAATTGTTTGTATTCTGAAACACAAAACGTCGTTTTAGTCTAAACTTGTGAAACCGAATTACATGTTGTAAATTCAAACTTGTCACTTTTGACTTTCCAAGCTTTATTTCAAAAGCTTTCGTGCAAACTGAATGTAAAGTGTGCTTTTCATTCCCTGTTTTTATAATAAAAACCAGGAGTTTTTAACTTCAGTTCGTTTGCGATTTGATTAATTGTTTAGGTGTTAAAAAAATATGTAGTCCATCTTTCATTTTAGCTCTTGTTAAACAGTTAAATTCCATCGCTGGTGGCAGTGAAATACCAGCAGTATTAATGTTAGGCCCCTTTAAATTAGGACCCGACGCTCCATCCCCCATGCTGGGACTGTAGCCCATGCTGTGCTTATGCCGTAAAAGTCGCTATAATCACCGCAACACCGTAAGCTGAATCTCCGTGTCAAACCAGAAAACCGGGGGCGTTACAAGCACCTCAGCCGTCGTAGCGTCCGCCGTTACACTGTGTAGTGGCACGTGTAGGTACGCGTCCTCCTAAGTTCACCGACACCGTGTACTCTCCCTCTTGCAAGGCTTCCCGGATCTTTCCTATTGTTTCCATTTTGAAATATTCCTTCTTTATATGACTATATAGCTTCTGCAGGTAGAAGATTAGATGAGTCCCCCCCCCTTTCTTCGGGATCACCCGAGGTGGGCTCCAGAACCCTTTAGTGCCCGGAGATGCCAGTTCCAACGCTCCTTTTGCCAAAAGCTTGTTGATCTCTTCCTGTAGACCAGGTACTTCTTGCCTCGTCTCTTGCGGTGGTTCGTAAGTCAGAGCCGGTCGCGAAGCAAAGGGGGGGTTCTTCAAAATCTCCAGAATGAACTGGTCTGAAGTCACTTGTTCCCATTCAGCCAAGTGCTTCGACAGTCTTCCCCCCACCTGTCAGTGAATGAGGGAAAACTCCTCCACTGTGTCAATGCCTAATTCCTGGCCTACGCCCTCTTCCTCTACCTGAACCTCTGTTCCTCGGAGTGTTCCCGCTCCTCCCCCTAGTTTGGGAAGGGGCTCCGTCTCGAAATGGCTGCATGTCATTTTTCTTGTTGACTCTTGACGTTTCCCCAGCCTCTGCCAAGCTCACGTTATAGTTCGGATATGTGGAGTAGGCTCTCATCATGGGTCTGCCCTACCCCTAAATCCTCTCATTGATGATTATGCTGGCGTCCCAGTTGGCCTGGTTTTCTCTTTTAACTCTGGTGCTAAAGTGAGCAGTTTCCCGTCAAACACCTCTTTTGCGCCGTGAATCGGGAGAAGTCTTAATTGTCCTGGAATATCCGTGGGAATCGTGGACGCCGATTCTAACAATGCGTCCCTCTTTCGAAGAACAGAGTTGAGAAGCAGACTTGACGACCAGTTCAAACTGTCTTGTTGGAATGATGAAGCCCTCTTCATTATGTGTAGACATTCCCTAATCGTCTGATTGTCCTTAAGTTCTGGCTGTTCGGCAACTAGGAACTTAATGGCCGCGACCGACGCTGAGTATGCCAGCTCCGCATGAGAGTTGGCCCTTATACTGCACCGGAGCAGGGCTTCGTCGTTGTCGTGGAGTTGCATGGGAGTCTTGATGAAAACGGACGTTGTAATAGTCGAGTCTAACTCTAAGTCCATTCTTTCCGTAAAATATTCCGCTTCGGGAAAGGTTTTATAACGTTTTTTCGGTGGCGCTCCTTTCCCCGTTGCTGTAAAGAACATCTTTGCTGCTTTCGGGTCATAGGGTGGTAGCGGTTTTGACACCGAAATTGGTTGACAATCTTTCCGGGTTAGAGATTTGTTGTTTAAAAGTTGCCGGAATGCCACTGCCGACTGTGGTAGATGCACTGGAGCGATCTTATAACTGCCTGCATTGGCCAGGGTCTCCATCGGTGGGTCCTCTGGATTAATTTCCACTGGCACCACCTGTTTACAGAAAGGCGTCTCTTTCAGGTATTTTAGGGTGAAACCAGCAAAAGCCTTCCAGCTAATCAAACCCGGACCTTCTTCGAAAGGGTCATCGTGGTCCGTTGATTCCGGAATCCGTGGCTTCATGGCTACTTCCTTCCTCCATTGTTCTTCCCTATGCTGTTGTTCTTCAGTGAAAGATCTGTTGTCTTTAAAAATTGCATCCTCGTTAAATTGCACTCTCCTGAGCTTAGCAGGTGTTTCATGGAACTGGTCACACGTCCTCTTCCTATTATGGTAAACCTGGTAGTCATCTTAACCTTCTTCGTACTGTTTGCCGTGTTCATCTCCGTGCTTGTCGCCGCGCTCTTCACCACTTCTTTGTCTTTCTGAAAAACTCTCAAATTCCTCTTCGTGGTCACTATAATCCTCTTCCTGCTGACCCGACAGTGTACCCTCGTCTATGTGCTCCGAAAAGGGTGCCACCGCCCTCACTGGCGACGTTTGTAATCCTTGGTTGCGATGCGTAATCCTGGGCGGCGAAGCGTAATGGCGAACCGGAGAACTGCTCAGCCTTTCATGCAGCTGTTCCTTCACCGCTAGCGAACCACCCCGGTTATTGTTCAAAACTATCATACTCTCGGTTTTTTCACTTGTAGACGGAGGCATTTGAGGGGCGCTTTGTGCCACTAGAACGTTCATACTAGCAATCAGTCCCGCAAATTGGCTTTGGAACGACTGTTGCATCTCGTTCATTTTTAAGTCCACGTGGTTGATCACCTTCGTACTGACATTCCATTCCATTTTCTTTGTTTTAGTTTCCACCACCGAAAGTGCCGTTTCACGAGCCGCCATTAGTAATGAACCCAAGGAGCCTTCGGGATAATTAGATTATTCATTTTCGTCGAACCCGTCGAAATCTGCCATCGTATCCGAGCTCACGCTCACCATGTCTTTCAGGAAAATCGGTGCGTCCGGCTCTCGGTTCAAGCATGCCAAACGTTCATCCAGGCTAGTCTTTTGTTTGTCTGCTTTCTTTTTGAGTTGTGCCTTCTTCTGGTCGGAATGCTTCCATGTGTAGAGCACTTTTTTCACGGTTTCTGGTTTGTGTAGTTCACAAATATCGCATATATTGTCTACGAAATTGCACTGCCGGCATCTCCTACAAAGCGGATGCAAATCTTTCTGGGTTTTTTGACAAGTACACGACGGATACGTCCCTCCTCTCAATAGTTCGTTAACATTGTCCACTTTCTCGTCACCTGTTTCGACTATTTCTTGACCTAACTGCTCGTTATCCTCCATTTTGCAAGGAAATCCATACGTAGTACGACCTTCACTGTCGCGTGCTCAAAAGCGAATGGGGTTTTCCCAACGGGAGGCAGGCAGCCGCAGCAGGTATGCTGCGCAGCGCGCCTGGCGGTGAAAACTTGCAACTGGCGTTGAAGTCAAAAATCAGAGAATTTTGTATTTGAGCAGGGAAAATGCCAAATTTAGCGAATGTAGCATAAGAACTGAAGGTAAGTAATTTTGCAGATAGTAACAAACACATGTCCGGTTTAGCGGTGACGTTAGTTTGAGAGGTTTTTCAAACTGTCAAGGAGTGCCCCCGGATAGCCGCACTCCCTGACATACAATAAACGAGGACTCACATACCTTATTACGCTTTACTTGTACTCAGGCATCAGCCAGCTCGTGGTGGTGCCTCAGCTTGTCTCTAGCTCTTTCTCTCCCAAGTGACGCCGTCTCCAGACACTCAGGTCAGTGGTGTCACCTTACGCCTTGCGCGTTTGGTGACCAGCCCGGGCAGGGTGGCTGCGTCACTGGGACGACCCGACATCGTCACAGGGCTCCCCCCCTCCAAAGCTGCAGCATACCAGAACTGGCGATGACTACAAAGCGTGCTACAAGATAAAACACAGAATAAATGAGGATACAGTAATGATAAAATAAAAAAAATCGTTAACCGCGCCGCAGAAGCGCACTTCGCGTCTCCGCATGCATAAACGAAGAGCACTGTTTCTTCTCTCGCGCACTGGGAGCTAATTAGCTGCGCCGCATAAGCGCATCGTGCTTCTCACCTGCACGGCACAGTTCTTGGGTGCACTGAAAACAATTAACCGCGCCGCATAAGCGCTTCTAGGGTTTCACATGCGTGCACGAAGAGCACAGCTTAGTCCTTGGTAGCTGCGCACGTTACAGGTCGCAGTGGCAGGCACATGCTGGACACATGAATACAGGTGATATATGTGAGGTTACAATTGAGTACAAGAGTGGTGCATAGATCCTAAAGGTTCAGGTTGTCTTCAGTTCAGTTTATGCACTGTCTAGTCGTCGGTGATGAGGATGGAAAAGACAGCTGCACATTTCTTCTCGGTGTCACAGAGTTCTTCCTGGGCCATGCCGCATACTTCATAAGCACAACTCCCTCGCGACCGCGCCTCTTTACAATAGAACCCCGAGAACGCCGCCGACCCCTCTATCACTTAGCCCTCATAGCACCTGGGGAGGTCGGCAGGCTACACATGAAGCGGAGCTCATTACATGTTGTCGCAGCAGTCTCTCATGAATACGGGGTAGATGCCTTACCGTGGAGACCACAGGGTTCCTTGCGCCTTTCATTCCTGTTGCCAACACCGTAGTGTGCAGGGGTCCGTCTCATCCCCACCCACGTCGAGATCCCAGCGTAGGCAGTCGAGGTATGGCGGTGGAACGGCCAACCACTAGTACCACTGTCTCCCTTCCTCACGCGCCCGGCTTATCACGTGACAAGGAATTTCGGAGCAGGTATATTGCAGTCTCTAGCTAGGTGCCCTAAATTCTCGCAATTGTAGCATCTGGTTGCGGCAAGTCTGTCTTCCCTTGTCCTGCGTAGGCGTCGTCCCTCCTCATGCGCATGGCAAGCCTGTGCCGACATCAATCCACTCGATGGTGCTTCCAGGCTGCTCAGTGCGGCTGCACTCTTGGCTGGAGACCCTGTCGACTCAGAGACGGACTTCCATTGGCGTGGGTGCCAATGCGCTGATGTTCCCCTGGACGTCGAACCTGGTCTGCATAGCTTCGCGGAGCGATGTATTCTTGGTGTTGCATACGTGGCGCCTGCGCTGGTGATGCGAACTTCACCCATCGGGGCAGGCGATCAGTGGCCTCCGTATGGGACCTCATGTCCCGGATCTCTTCCTTGTGTAGCATCTGGCGAGTGTCACTCCTCATCTTCTCAATTATTGTCGCGACTTGTTGGTCGGGGTCAATTTTCGTCTTTAGTATCTTAAACTGCCTAACAATGCGGGAGAGGAAAACAGCAGGCAGTTCATCGTGACCTTGCGTCATGTCGTTGATTCTCACAATCCTCTCTGGGTGAAGCAGAGGACACTTGAAATTGCGCAGAATCGCGGTCTTCACTTCAGCCCATGACGACATCTCGACCAGCTGACCCTTCCACCATTCTCTGTAGCTCCCTCTTAAAGCTCTTAGCATTGTGTTCTCAACATTGACTCCAGACAGCTGTTTCTCACCCACGTTGATATTCATTTCATCTATCCAGTGCGATAAATCTGTTCTATCATCCAAAATTGGAACAGCTAAATTTACAGCAGCAAGAGCAGTGGCTAAATTTGTATTGGGGTCAGGTGGCAGGGTTGCAGTGATGGCCAATGGTGACGTCCGAGACGCTGATTGTTAGAATTTTTTTTGCAGTTTCGGCTGAATGACTGAATTTTGATCAACACAAGAAATATTAGTGGGTGAAAAAGGCTGAAAAGGTTTTCTGTGCGTTCCATCTGCTGACTTGGAGCGTGTTTTGCTTTAAAACTGGACGCAGCAGTTGACTTGCGGTCGCGGGGATGAAGGTTTGGTGATGGCGAAAAATGGTTTTGTGAACGGAAAAAAAAAACAAATGCACAACGGCGGAACTGTATTTCGTATTTAGACAATGCCAGTTTTTCTCAATGCTTCCAAACGTAAACAAACGCACGCGTTGCTGACTGTAACTTGAGACATGTGGAAGTCGCCTCGCCGACAGCAAGAGTCACTCGCTGTACGAACGGGGCAAGCGAGGCTTGGGAGGAAAGGAATGCGGGGAGTTGCACTGGGGGCTCGGAAAGGGATGCGTGGGAGGCTCGGAATTGGGGGAAACGGGTGAAAATCGAAATGGAGGGAAGGAATGGGGAACGACAGGGGAAAAAATTTCGGAACGCTGCCATCTGACGCTGGCGGTTCACAACGCAGCATTGACGCAGAAAGAGTATACGGGAATCGAAAAATCGAATTTGCCACAGGAAAACAGTTTATTGGTTAGCAACTCTTGGAGACAGTTCATGAAAATGCGCCGGCCACTCCTTGTTGCAACGCGGACAAAGGATGGTCGCCCTCATGAGCAAAGTTCATAATCATAGTCCATCAATAATTTTTAGCTTCGGGCACCATTATGTAAAGGAGTGCCCCCGGATAGCCTACACTCCCTGACATACAATAAACGAGGTCTCACATACCTTACAATACTTCACTACGCTCAAACGGTCAAAAACGGTCAAAATTTGGCGAAAATATGATTTTTAGCGGGTGTGCTAAGATTGAGAAAAAAAATTTGACCAGCGATAATTTAAGGCACCCGCACGTGCCTGTAAACCAAACAATTAACTTTGCATGGCCTTACTTGTTTTTAACAGCTTGTTATCCCATGATGACCCTAGCAGGGCCTACTTTTACCAACATCGACAGGGTAGTGACGCCATGGTTGGCCTCGATCTAGACAAGGACATCCAGATACAACACCACAATAAAATCAGCAGTAACCCACCCGCACACGATTTAAAACTTCCCGACAACAACAACGGTAACGTGACTTCGACGGACCTAGTAAAATGAGCAAGCTTTTTAAGATGACAGACGGAAATCCGTTGAAAATTCCGTTGTGGTAAATGCGTAACTTTTCATTCAAAAATGAGAGAAGAAGAGTACAGAGGGTTGAGATCAGAAATTACATCCTTAAGCCTTTTGTGCATAAGTGTGCGTCCCTTCAAATTATGATGAAGCTGTCAGTACACATCTTTAAACTGAATTTCACAAATTTAATTATCTTACCTAGTGTAGTAAAGGCATGAGCACGGACTTTAATCGGCATTGCATCTGTGCCAAACTGGCTCAAGGGTTGCAATAAAGGCTGCTGGGAACCTACAGAACTGGGCTGAGATAGAGTATCAAAGTCTCCTTTTGCTAATAGAAGAAGAGAAAGAAAAAAATTGTAAGAAAACACATCACAAGAAACGCTGCATTTCAGCAAAGCAGTTTAATGTAATTTTTTACCGCACACAATGGGAGTCGCAATCATGCTCTGAATGGTGAAAAACACTCGCTTCGGAGTACTTTTTGGGTGAAGCTGTGCAACTTCCCCCAATGTGAAAAGATAACATATGATTTCTTCTACGTTAGCTCTGCAAAGTTCTGGATTACGAGCAATGTCGGCAA
This sequence comes from Lithobius niger, assembly GCA_023313725.1. Lineage (NCBI taxonomy): Eukaryota > Metazoa > Arthropoda > Chilopoda > Lithobiomorpha > Lithobiidae > Lithobius > Lithobius niger. The sequence goes on from JAHWFP010084630.1 coordinate 119,203, forward strand.
GATATGCAGCAGAAGTCTAATGAGACAAAAAAAATATAAATATACATCAGAAATTTACAGAAGGCAGTAGGTACCGTATTTACCCAGTTAGAAGCGCCGGGCGCTTAGCAAATTTGAGTGGAGGGCGCTTCTATCTGGAGGTAAAAAAAGGCACTAGTGCATACTTAAAACCAGCTGCTGTTGTTGGCCTTCCAAACATTTATTATCATGTAATCCAAGGTAAAATAAAAACTATTTTGCCTTTTAGTACTGCGTACTACCTTTATACTTTACACATGGTACCGTAAATAATCAGCAGTACACGCTGTTCGTCCGTGAAAAACGCCATTGCTATAGCACACGCTGAAGCAGCTTATCAGTTACACGCTCCACGCACTCTTCTCTCATCATCATCATCATCATCTGTGCAGGAACAGGAAATTGGACCAGACCAGAGTAAGTGTTCTACGATGCGGTCATGGAGGAAGAAAGACTCGAACGAAATTTGCGCTATTAATTCAAAATTGATTTGAAATTACGATGATAACAGTTACAACAACTGAAGTCTTGAAACGAGCTACAAGATTTCATGAATTACTACGAGATATGTATGGCGAAAAGTGAAAAAATTACGGTATTTAACTCGTTTTTCCTGTGATTAGTATCACGTGACTGCTGGTGGTGAGTTCGGTAGGTGAATGTTTCGGCCTTTTTTTGTTTAACACGCCAAAAAACAAGAATTTAAAAGGAGTGAAAATTGGTTTTCTACTATCATCAAATTACTTACCTTCAGTACTCATGCTAAATTCGTTAAATTTGGCTTTTCCCTTGCTTTATTTTTTGAATTCAACGCCAGTTGCAGGTTTTCATCGCCAGGTGCGCTGCGCAGTAATACCTGCTGCAGCCACCTGCCTCCCGTGGGGAAACCCCATTCGCTTTTGAACCTTTCTTGTTCCTCAGCGGGGAGGTGGGCGGGTTGTACTGAAGGTAAGTAATTTTATGATAGTAAAAACTAAGGCTGTACCGAACGAGAATTTTTCAGCCGAACCGAACCAAACCGAACAAACCTTAAATAAGCCGAACACCGAACACTTCCGAACCGAACAAAAATGTACCAAACTAATCTATCTTAAACTAAATGTAAAAGTACTCAGTTCACAAAGATTCATCAAAGCACAAGTTTCTTAACAAATGTAGGTATTTTCACATGGACTTATAAGTCCATAGATGTTGAAACCCTGTTTAAATATAAAAAATCTCCACTACTTTTACATTTTCCCTTCTAACTTCTGAACCGTTAGAGCTAGGAACTTGTGGTTTGGACCAACAGAAAGCTGGCGAAAAAATGTTCGGTTTGGTATTTTGCATTTGAAAGACCGAACACCGAACCGAACCGAACACCCTCTGTTCGGCCATGTTCGGTTCGGTTAGTTCGGTTCGGTACAGCCTTAGTAAAAACCAATTTTAACTCCTTTAAAATTCTTGTTTCTTACTATCTGCAAATTACTTACCTTCAGTACTCATGCTGACTTTGTCATTAAGGCGGTGGGGGAACGCTACCCTCCCACACCTAAAATATTTTCACTATTATCATGAATTAACTCAACTTCCTAGTAATTCCGGTCGCTCCCTGCGTCAGCTTCTGTTCGTGATGACTTCCACTGGTGCTGTCTTCACCTGCCGCTTCCACTGTGTACCGGAACGCTGCGTACTGCCTCTTCTTCGAGCCAGCGACCACGTTCTTGGCAACCACCTCTGCTCCACTCTCGCCACTCACGTCCCGTAAGTAGTGCTTAATGAACGTGTTTTTGGACCTCCATTTGCAAGCGGCAACCACCTCATCTAATAGTGTGCCCTTGCCATACGCCCATGATGCCGATAAAGCTCTAAGCTCAAGCGCTCTTATCTCTTTCGGGACGTCTATGTGCTCCAGGCTCGTCTCGTATGCTCTATTTATCACTTGGCAAATCCAGCTTCCCAGTCTAAAAGGCTTAACTGGTTTATTCAGTTTCCCCTGTTGTTTTGTCGATTTCCATGAAGAGGGGTGTCTTTCTCTTCTCTTGGTTTACCTGCCTCTCGGTTGAGGCTGTTTTCTCCAAATACTATCTCAATGCCCTGATGGGGCATTGCAATTTGTCTTCACTTCCTCTGGCCGTCCCATGTCCAATGGCATGAATCACTACCGGAGCGGGCGCCTATCTGGCCTGGTGTATTTTGCCCTGAAGTTCGCTGGAAACACTAGAGATACTGAGGTCCATCCTTTCGCGAACCAGATGTGTCCTTCACCTCTCGAGAATGTTGCTACCTCACTCTATCTTGCTGCTGATGCCAACGCGACAAGGAAGACCGTCTTTTGCATCAGCATGGTTACAGATGCTGAGCCCAGTGGCTCGTACGATGGTTGGGACAGGTTGGTCAATACCAGCGGCAGGTTCCACTTTGCAAACAATTTTCTCGTCCTTGGTCTTGCATTCTCAAATGCCGTGAAAAGCTTTGACAGGATCGGATTTGATACTACTTTCTTCCTACCCATACAAATCAGTACTGAATTAATTGTTGATCTGTAACCTTTTATCGAGGTTGGGGGACAGTCCTTTTTCGAACAATTATTCTAGGAATTGAGTGAGGTCTATAATGGATGTGTTGCAAGGGTCGCATCCTCTTTCCATTGCCCATGTAAACCACCTCCTCCACTGACCTTCGTACATGGTCGACGTCAATTTTCTTACCGACTGTAACAGTCTTTCTGTTACCTCCTTAAGGCTTACCGTCTTCCTTAAGGCTTGTTTTCAAAGTCTCGACCCGTGAAGATGTAGCACTCCTGGGGTCGGGTGGATCGTCGTGCCCCTTTGTTGGGTAAGACAACTGTCTGTCAATGGTAGCATAACTGGTTCTTCTTCTTTAACTCCATCAAGTCCGGGAACTATGCTGCTGCCGGCCATAATGGTGCTACTAGAATAAACGGCCCGGAGACTCCCCTTATCTTGTTCAGTACTTGCTGGAGAAGGCTGAATGGGGGGGGGGGGGGGGGAAACGCGTAGGCGCACATTCCTTCCCACGAGATCGATAGAGCGTCCGTTGCCCAAGCTTGAGGGTCCAGGAACGGCGAGACGTAGTTCGGAAGTTGTTTGTTTGCTTTCGTTGCGAACAAGTCCACCAACGGCCTCCCCCATTTCTGGAAAAGTGTAGCACATATTTGGTTGTCCAGCTTCCACTCTGTCGTAGGGACCCAGTTCCCTCAGGAGAGTTCGTCCGCCCATACATTCTGCCTGCTGGGTATGTGTCTCGGAATTAAGTTTATTGATTCGCCAACGCAAATTTCCATTAGCGCAGACGTCTCCTCCATCAGGTCCTTGGAGTGGGCACCTCCCCCTCTCTTTATATATGCCACTGTGGCGGTATGGTCGGACATGATTCCCACATCCTTGCCTCGTAGAATGCTTCGCCATGTATCTACTGCTAATCGTACCGCCCTTAGTTCTAGTAGATTGATGTGCATCTCCCTCTCCACTTCGTTCCACTTCCCTGAGATCGTTGCATCTCCCAAGTGGGCTCCCCATCCACTCGCCGAAGCGTCCGTGAACAGGAGTACTTCCGTTTCTCTTTCTTTCAGGTGAACACCTGCTCTTAAGTTTTCCTTCTCTCTCCACCAACTCAAGTCCGGATCATTGTTCAATTGTATGATGTACGACCAAGAAGTTCTCTGTTTCCATTCTTCTTTTCTGAACCAGTGGATTGGTTTCACCCGCCACTGGCCCCAGGGAACCAATGCTGCATTGGAATCTAAAATCCCCACGACTGCGGCTAGGTCTCGTGCTGAAATCTCCGACAGTTTTTGCAGTTGCTTCCGAGATGCCAGCGTGTTCTCTATTCTTTCCGTAGACGGCAGAATTTTGCAAGTTTGTAAATTGAAGTTTACTCGCAGGAACGTGAAGACTTTTATAGAGGTGAACCTTGACTTCTTGATGTTGATGCCTAGGCCGAGCTTCTTGAATGTCACCTAGCATCTTTTCAGTTGAGAAACCAGGACAACCAGTGATAAGTTTCGTATCAACCAGTCGTCCAGGTAGGCATGCACCTTCGTCTCTTCTTGATGAAACAGACCCAGACCTGGCTTCATTATTCTTGTGAAGACTTGTGGGGCAGTCGACAACCCGAATGGCAGAGTCAAAAACTGATAGGATACGCCTCTGTGCTGTAGCCTGAAAAGGTTTGACATCCTTGTGAAGAACATGGAGGTACGCGCCCTGGAGATCCACCAATACTGTGTATTCCCCTTCTTGCAATGCCTCTCGTAATTGCCCTATTGATTCTATTTTGAAGTGCTCCTTCCGGATATGTCCATTTAGCCTTCTTAAGTTGAAAATAAGGTGAATGCCCCCCCCTCCCCCTCTTCGGGATCACCCTCGCTGGGCTCCAAAACCCTTTCGTGTTTGCTGGCGCAAATTCCAATGCCCCTTTCTCCAGGAGTTTGTCTATCTCCTCTTGCAAACCCGGTGTGTCCTGATCCATCTCCAGTGGTGGCTGGTGTGATAGTGCGGGCTTCGAAGAAAAGGAGGGTTAGTACCCGTGCTTCAGTGTTTCTAAAATGAAGGGGTCTGACGTCACCTGTTCTCATTCTGCAAGGTGCTTCGACAGTCTTCCCCCCCACCAGCCAGTGAATGGGGGAAAACTTCTCCTCCCTGTCAATATCCAGACCCAGGTCTTCTACCTCTTCTTCTTCCTTGGCTCCTGCCTCTTTGGAGATATCCGCCCCTCCCTCTGGCTTGGATGGGGCCCCTTCAGGATACGGCTGTAGGTCCTGCTTTCTGTCACCCCTTGCTCCTCCTCTGCCCTTTCCTTCCTGAGCCACCATTCCTAAACCTTGGCTTGGATACTGGGGGTACGCTCTCATCATGGGCCTAGCTCTCCCTCCGAATCCTCGCAACGAAGACGTTGATGCCACTGCCGGTTTTGTCTTGTCTTTTAACTCCGGAGCTAGGGTGAGTAGTTTCTCATCGAACACTTCTCTCGCCCCATGAATTGGAAGGAGCCTGAGCTGTCCTGCCACGTCCGTCGGTATGGTGGATGCAGATTCCAACAATGCATCTTGTTTCCGAAAAACCGTATTGAGAAGCAACCTCGACGACCAATTGAGGCTATCTTGTTGAAAAGACGACGCCCTTTTCACGATGTGCAAACACTCCCGTATAGTCTGGTTTTCTTTTAATTCTGGTTTTTCCGTCACTAAAGACTTGATTGCCGCCACCGACGCAGAATAGGCTATTTCCGCGCGAGAGTTTGCTCTTATGCTACATCTAAGTAGCGCCTCATCGTTGTCGCACAGCTGTACGGCGTTTTTATGAAAGCTGGCGTCTTGATGGTCGAATCCATTTCCAAATCCATCTTCTCTGTGAAATATTCGGCCTCCGAAAGTTCTGTATCTCTTTTTAGGGGGAGCTCCTTTCCCCGTTGCCGTGAAAAAACACTTCGAGAATTTAGGGCCGTGTGGTGGCAGTGGTTTAGATACTGAAATTAGTTGACAGTCCTTTCTCGTCAATGATTCGGTATTCAGCAGCTGTCTGAACGCTACTGCGGATTGTGGAAGATGCACGAGTGCTTCCTTTGCACTGCATGAATTCACGAGTGTCTCCATCAATGGGTCCTCTGGATTGATCTCCACCGGTAAAGCTTGTTTGCAAAAGGGGGGTTCCTTTAAATAATTTAGAGTGAATCCCGCAAAAGCTTTCCAGCTAATCAGGCCTGGTCCTTCTTCAAATGGATCGTCGTTATCAGTAAAGTCCAGTTGTCTAGGTTTCTTAGCCACTTCTTCACACCACTGTTGTTCCTGATGCCTCTGTTCCTCTCTAAATGTTCTATTTTCGCTGAAAATGTCGTCTTCCCTAAACTGCACCTTGCTGAACTTTGCTGCCGAATCCTGTTGTTCTTCTAAACCTAACCTGGTAATGCGGGTATTCCTCATAATGATCAGAATAATGTTCTTCTTCCCGCACCCCTCTGTGACCACTTTCTTCCATGTCATTTGCATACACCTGCACCCCTGTGCCATAGTAATCCTGATAATCTGCCTCTCTTTCGTTTAACTGATCCGAATACGGTGCCACCGCCCTCACCGGCGACGTCTGTAATCCTAGCGTCCGCTGTTCAACACGTGGTGGCGAATTGCAGTGCTTTGCGATCTGGCTAAATGGCGGATCGCTGCTTCCGTCTTCCCTCGTAAACAGGCGAACCGTGTGCGAACCGGTGCCTCCTGCGACCGTTGACCTCCGCACACTCACTGCCTCTTGGCGGACCGCCGGCGAACTTGACGCTTGCACGTCCGCTACAATCTGATTTAACGAGCGCAATGCTTGATCGCCGGTTCTTGGCGAAGCGTTCGCTTCTCCTGCCCTCCCGCTTACCCCTTTCTTGGGTGCGGGAAGGGCGAACTTGCCACTTTTTTCCTTACTTCCCTGTCTGCTTCCCCTTTTCTCGGGAGCGGAACTGGGGTGTCAAAATTTTCGTGTGCTTTCCTGCATCGTTTCCTTTACCACACACCTCCTTTATTGATTCAATTTTACCTGCCTTATCTTCGTCTTTAGAGGCCCGGTCCTTCTGTGCGGCTGAATGCTTTTTATGCCCCACTTTATGTGAGTCTGGCGCCTTTTCCACGATCGCCGGCGAACCCTTTGTGTTGTTTCTCGGAAAACCCTTTGTCTTCGATTGCTAGTCTCCTAACACCGCCGTACCGCGCACTGAAAGATCGGTGTTAAGCTCCACCATTCTCACGTCATTATCCTGCACATTTATTGCTTGTTGTGCGGCACAATTTGCCATAAAATTGTTCATGCTTTCGATTAGCCCAGAAATCTGGCTCTGGAAAGACTGATGCATTTCGTTCAGTTTAGTGTCAACATGGCCTATCACCTTCAAACTCACATTTCGTTCTAACTTGTCTGAACGTGAATCCACCACCAAAATCGCTGTTTCACGAGCTGCTGTAACCATAGAACCTAAGGATACTTCCAGATAAATAAATTTTTCATTGTCTTCGAAACCATCGAAATCCACCGTTGACTCCGATCCCACACTCGCGAGTTCTTGCATAAAAATAGGTGCGTCCGGATCCCGGCTCAAACCAGCCAAACGTTCGTCTAAACTGGCCTTACTTGTAGCCGCCTTCTTTTTTAGCTGTGCTTTTTTCTGGTCCGATTGTTTCCATGTATAAAGCACTTTTTTCACCGTATCAGCTTTATGTAGCTCACAAATGTCACACAATTTGTCCACGAAATTGCACTTACGACATCTTCTGCATAACGGATGTAAATCTCTTGGCGTCTTTTGGCACGTACAAGCCCGATATTCTCTGCTCTTCAATAGTTCATTAAAATTATCTACTTCTTCGTTTCCCGTTTCAAACTGAGCACTTCCTTGATCCTTTCCTTCCATTATAGTTGGGAAATAAGCCACACGCTCTGTAATGTCGGCTTGCCGAAAAAACGATTGGAGAGGATATATGACCTCCAAAGATCAAATAACTCGTGGAACATTTTTTTTTTTCTTGAACGCTCCAAACACCAAAAAGACCTCGGTCTTTAACCCTCAGCTAAATTTTTATTATTGAACAGAAACGGCCCATCTTATAACTGTTTAATAGACCAACACATTAAGTCTTCAGGAAGCCAGATCTCAAGAATTCCGTCCTGAACTTTCATTATCGCCATTTGAAAACTACACCAAAATCACCGCAGCGCTCCTTCATCATGGCCGCCATTATTGTATACTTGTACTTTGTATTCTCGATTTTCATTGCTTTTATTTTAGGGCAAAAAGCCCACAGACACTAGCTTAGTTGTGATTTAGGAGGGGCTTCCATTATGGTACTTAACCTCACATACATGTGGATACAGACAAATTTGTAAGTGTGATGTTTTTTATTAGGTTGAACAGCTGCAACTTCTATGAAAAATTTCCACCACGATCGTTACCTGTCTTTTAACTTCAAAGTTAATCATCCAACTTAAACTTAAATGCGTTATAGCATTCACTAAGCTAGTCTATTTATCCTTTTCATATTTTATTAATAATCTTTTGCCCCCAGAACGCTACCATTAGTCCGAACTAATTGGACATCGGCAATCACGGACACGAATTTTAGTGTATATTTATTTTAAATCTCTACTAAAACTCCGACTGTGACCACCGAATGTTACTACTAGCTTGTTCTACTATTAAAACCAAAAGATACTTATAAAGATCTGTTCCCAAAGTTCCGACAGTCAAACTGTGCATAAAAATCCGAATCCCCCTTTTTTGGACCCCTCCCCCGTGAAACTAGTTGTGGTGTGTAACACTGCAGTTTTCTGTTAAAGCTTGTAAATTTAATAGTAATGCTTTATGTATTACCCAAGCCAAAGTACTAAGCTTTAACCAGAGCCTATTCACGATGCAATCATGTAAATATTTATTCAATAGCCAACGTTTTAAAGTAAAGGCCTTTTCCCAAAGTTCACTTGAGTAAAACTCAAACTGGCCTATCTTTACATGTCCCTACTCCTTCAAACGGCTCTGCACCAAAACCCTTTGCCAAACCGACTTCTCCTCCCACTTTCCATTGTTCCCCTGGCCCTCAGCCAATCAGACCCCCATAGCTCTCCTACCTGTCCGCGCTTTGGACGCGAAAATCCGCTGCTCCAGCATAAAAACCCCCCAGCCCAAAGCATCCTTAGCACAGCTCACAGATCTCTCAAGCTAGAAGGGTCACGCCGGTCGGGAGTGGAGATGTCACGTCCGGGATTGCCATGCCGGGCAAAATGGTAGTGGTTGTAAGTAGCATAGTTTAACTTTAGAAGTTTATCTTAGGACCCCCCCAATTCTAAATTCATAGTCTAAATTAAATTAACCTCTACCTTAGAGTCTTTATGGTTGGTAAGCCTTATCGGCATTGCTGGTCTTTACCTCCATAATGTCAGAGTAGGCATCTCTTCCTAAAAAGCCAGTTTCATTCTTTGTTCATTTCTCAAATGTAAACAAAGGGACGGTTTGATCCTCGTGGAAAAATAACCGTGGGACGACTTGAAAACTACAGTTGTCAAATATAGTTGTAACTTAGCGGACGTGGTTCAGCTTGCTGGGTATGGGGGGGGGGATTGAGGCTTAATGGCGCGTCGACAACTTGGTCATTAGCGCCAACCTCAGTCACAGTGCAGTGGTCCGGGTTGCCACTGCACCACACATTACAGAGATGTTATCCAAACCCCTAATCTAAATCTTGTCATACATCTGTACCTCCTGCAAAAATTGAAAAACACCGGACAGGAGGACAGACTTATCGCCCAACTGACGCGCAATGTCATGCGGAAGATGGAACCGACGACGAACATCATCAAGATGGCGACAATCAACAAGTAAGTGCCGGACCATAAGTGGCCGTCGACACCAAGAACATTCAGGAGGGTCAACCCCCCGCAAAAGGAAACAGTGAGTAAGTCGGGTGTGACCAATTCGCAAACGGGCCAACACAACCTTGCTGGGTATTCCAGGATTGGAACCCCAGATAAAAATGCTTTTTCTAAACTAAATTAAGAGTGTTTAAGAATCAACTTTGTTGTTCTTGAGTTAATGTGAATTTCAAATTTAAATTCAATCCAAGTGTTTTTGCAAACTTGTCAAAAGCTAAAACTAGTGAACTTAATGTAAAGTGTTTTTTTTCATTATTCTGATGTTTTAAAATAAAAACCAAGAGTTTTTAAACCTCAGGTTCGTTCCCTAGTAGATTAATTGTTTTTAAGTGTAAACTATTATGTAGCCCTTTTAGCTTTTATACTTCGTTTAAACAGTTAAATTAATCCACCGTTGGTGGCAGTGTAATTACCGGTAGCATTCAGGTTAGGCCTTAGTTAGGACCCGATGCTCCATCCCCTACACCGGGACTGTAGCCCATGCTGTGCTTATTATCGTGAAAAGTCGAAATAACCACATTAACTTGAAGCTAAGAAGTACTCGTCAACCAAAGATGTCGGGGGCGCTACAAGCACCTCAGCCGTTGTAGCGTCCGCCGCTACAGCTCGACCTACATCGACGCGTGCTCAAAAACGAATGGGGTTTTCCCCACGGGAGGCAGGTGGCTGCAGCAGGTATTACTGCGCAGTGCACCTGGTGGTAAAAACATGCAACTGGCATTGAATTAAAAAATAAAGATTTTTTTTCGTTTGAGCAAGGGAAAAGCCAAATTTAACGAATTTAGCACGAGTACTGAAGGTAAGTAATTTGCAGATAGTAAGAAACTCCCGTATAACCCGCAGGCCCGATTTTTTTTAATTTTGCGCATTTTATGTAGGCGCTTATAAATGGGGACAAAAATAATTTTAAAAAAGTGCCAATATTTTGTATGGGAAGGCGCTTTTAACAGGGTAAATACGGTATACATAATTGGTGCGAGACAAATAGTTGCATGAAACACACCATAATGGTTTTTACTGTGAAAGTTCACTTGCATGGATTCAAATTTCAACTTTAAAAAACAGACACTCAATTTCACAACACCAGGCACTACGCACTTTGAATTGAGTCGTGTATAGCGCTTGGTGTTGTGAAATTGAGCGTTTCTATTTTCAAAGTTGAAATTTGAATCAATGACAAATAGTCGATGGAATGTTTTAAAAAATATTACCATAAATCGCCTATAAAACTTGGCCATGGACACTAGTTACTTCGATATACCTTTCTCTTCAAAATCCTACACAATTTACAGCTAGTAGTTAAAAAAGTAAAATACCAGATTTTTGTTTTTATTGCCTACACGAAAACATAACTTACCTGGTTTTCCTTATATAGCAAATCCTCCCTTTTGAGGCTCAAATTCCTAGCTCCCTTCTGCGCAAGCGTGGGGCGCAGGCCTCTATATAACACGTTGCTACGCCGTTATTTCTAAAGCCATAATATGTAGTACAAGGACCCTCTGTATGCCAGTGTTATGATGCTTGTAGCATCTACTAGCTATTGTAGAGTTGTTAGTCACACCCTATGATCCTTATATGTTTGTAGTATGTGCTAAGTAGTGCTAGTGCACTAATGATATGTAATTGATATAAGCTAACTATGGTTCCTGTCTGCATGTATATTTATAGTTATGTGGTTGCTGTACTATTACACCTGTACATAGGTGGAGCCACAGTAGTGCAGTTGAGAGGGTGAAGTGCTGTGGGGACATCTGGTGTTGCCTACTGGTACTTCGAGCTTCTATTTAACCAATAGCCCTGGTCTCAGCTGATCAGTTCACCTCAGGGCTCTGGCCCAGCAACACTCCTCTCCTCTCCTCTGCACTGCCAAGGGTGAAGCCTCCTAAGCTGCCTGAGCTTTCACTGAACCACTGTACTGCCCGCGTGGACCGGAATAAACCTACTTTAGCCCTAACTTGGACTGGTTACTTCTAGTGTGGACTTAGGACTACTTTTACCCTTAGCAACGTCCGAGTCAGATCTTGTTATATATTTCTTCCTCTCAGGTACACCTTGGCGACCTAGAGGGGAGGCCGGTTGGGTAAAAGTAATGTATATTTTCATTTAGGTAATAAAAACAAAAATCAACCAGGTGAACCTGGTATACTGCTTTTATATGCCGACAAAAGCTACCATTACCTGGTTTGCCTTATATAGCAGACCTCGTCAAACATGGCGGATGGGGCCAAGGTGGAGCCAGCGGCCCCGAGTTAACGAACCCTGTGAATCGAGTGCCATCCATGTTGAAAACTATCCCGACTAAGAACGGGAGAAGCGAAGAGCAACCATGTATGCAGTGAAACAGAGAGAAAAAAAAAGATGCTCCGTGGACCGGTAGGAAGACATGCAGTTTCACAGACGTAACTAAACTGTGGAGCGAAGACAAGCAAGGCAACGGGGACCGGGTTCGATGGTCGCGGGGTAAGGTATCCTAGAGCCTTTTCTGGAAACCATGTAGTAGGATGATGGTCGGGGGGGGGGTAGACCAGACATATGGACATCGCGGTCAAGGAAAAGAGGTCGCAGACAGAAGGAGAACACGGATGGTGATCTAGTTCTGGGCATAAGAAATGAAAAAAGGAGCATACAAAACATGACAGATTTCATTACCTCATAGTGTACAGGATTGGAGGGTCTAAGTCATGGTAATATCTAGAACGGAGTGTCTAACATCACTAGTGGTAGTCGAAGCGGGTAGGTTGAAGGTCATATGTGTTACGGAACAAGTCAGTCTTTGTTGTGTATCGCATGAACCAGGTCGAGTATCACAAAAGAACTTGAGAACGCCTAGTACACAATTACCGGATGTCACATGTACGGTGGAAGAAGTACCGACACCACCAGAAGGAGGAGGTACAGAAAGGGCAATGCTGGTAGAAAATGGCAAGGCATCGAGGTTGAAGCTGGAGGTGTTGAGGAACCAGAATCGTAGTAGATTGACAGGGGAAAATGAAAGAAAACGTGACAAATGCTTGGCAGCCAAAGGTGTCCACATTTGAAGGGCCTGGCGCCTAGCGAGTAGCGTGTGTCAGTTCGCCCGATGACCGAAAAGCATGGGCTGAAGCGTTTGACGTGTCAATGCTGTGTGTAGCAAAAAATTTTCAACAATGTAAAAGAATGGCAACACTAGTATGATACTGTGGTGCCTAGACGCAATGCAGACCGTAGAAATCAGCGACAGTGATTATGGGAGAGCGCGGAACCCAAGAGCAACACCCCTTGCAATTTGGCGGCAGATGGAGCAGGGCAAATGGCGAGCAAAAATGTCCGAATAACGAGCAATCCCGGAAAATACGGGGAAGAAGGTGGCAGCATCATCATTCATCGTACTGCCACACACTGTAGGCGCTGAGATTGCCAAACTACGTGGAAGATGAAGCCGCTGACCAAGAAGCAATAACACAATCAATCGCCAGCTGAGACTGGGGTTCAGAAGGAGGTGAAATCTGGTGTGCAACAGAATTCAGTTGAACCATAGAGAGGGTAACCCGATCAGATGACACCTCACGCTGCGGTACCGTGGATTCTTGAGACCCGGACGTGAGGACTGTTTTGGTAGAACAGCAGACTGTGGTTCTATACGACTGCCTCGAGCCGGACAAGGCTTGGATGAAGACGGACCATGCGGCAACCATGGCTTGGAGGAAGAAGGTCCATATGGAGACCGTAAAGTTTTTGGATACAGCGCAATGCTGTGCACGCCACGGAGGAGCAGGAAGCAATGGTGACAGCCACCTAAACTTGATTTTGAACGGAATGCTCGTTGCCTGTAAGGAAGCTGTCTTCTTCTGAAAGTGAGCAATCTCGTCAGTGAGGGTGGCATTAGAGTCTCGAAGGAACTGGACAGCGGTTGCGTGTTGTGCGATGGTGTCGTGAAGAGCAGGGACTTCGACCGCCTCGGCACGAAGAACTTACAGGCCCACAACCTCAGCACGAAGGCAATCAAGTTCGATTGAAAATGTCCGAGCTGTGGCGAAAAGGGAAGAACATTTCACTTCAAAATGTGCCCGTTCGTCAGGCATGGGTTGGAGACAGCGCAGAAGCAAAGTACGGAGCACGTCAACGGCCAGTTTATGAAGACGTCGCAGTAGGGAACGAAGGACCTGGAGGAATGACTGCGGTTCGTAAAGTGGCAACCGAGAGAACTGATAGCGAAGAAATTGGACCTGGTGGACGATTGTCACCTGAGAGACAGACCTGGCCTCCTTTCCTAGTGCGGAGTCCGGAAGTAGATTTAAGCTTCTGACGGGACAACTGACGGCGGACGGTACCAAAGGAAAGGTTGTGGGTCGTCGAGGTTTCTTCGGTTTGGTTGAACCAGAAGACTTAGGAGGAACTGTTCTCGAATCCGAATGTTGGGTTGTCCGTTGCTCGGCATGTTAAATGGCGCGGTTGCGGGACTTCTGATGGCGTCACAAAATGTCCCACTATTAGGACTCGCTTACAGTAGCACACAACTGCACTTTATGTTGTACCAATTACAGAAACGATGGTACTGGCAACAAGGGAGCGGATCGAAATGGGGTTTGGTACCCGTGAATTCCACGTAGTCACAGCGAACAGGATCTGGATATGTTTGTTTTGTTGGTCCATAGATGAAGCCAAAGCATCTTGAGAGCCAGAAGCTGGCAGAGGGGGTACAGAAGTATCTCGGACGTTGGGACAGGTTCCATGAAGGCAAATTTGCTGGCACAAAAAAAACGAACTTCATCAGAAAGAGAACAACAGCTGACACGCAAGACAAAGACTTCACGCCAACCGCACCGCAAGGGGAATCCCGGTAAGAAGTCTGGGTGGGAAAAACCCCGTCTGGAGGAGCAATCTAGTTGTGGTGAGAAAAGAAATGGAAGGCGCTTATCTCGCGAGCCGTACCTAGTTGGTGCCGGAGACCGAAGGAGAACCGTGACCACTGGTAAATGACTGGGAGACCGTAGAGGAAGGCTGCCAGAAGACGTCTACAGAATAAGCCTAACCGAGGCAGGTGATTTGTCCATCATAGCATTGCTCGTAGGAATGACCCAGTACCTGCTTAACTTAACACGCATTGTGACCCTCCCCCCCTCCTTCTGAACTGCCGTGTGCTGTAGGCTGAAGGACACACAGCAGGAGAGGTCCGGGAGATAGCAGGCGGCGGAGTTACAATCAGACAGAGCCGGAAGAGAACAACCACTTGCAAACGTTAGCTACCTGTCAGTGGAGTGCCGAAGAACGAAGAGGTAGACGTTGAAGGAAGGAAGTAGCATGGCGACAGAAGTAGTCACGGGGCACAAGACCTAATACTGGTAAGTGTGAATGCCCTGGAAGAACACAGGAGAAGAATCATGAGCCTGCTGTGGAGGAAAGGCAGCTCGCATCGGTTAGAAGGCATGAGTCGAAACACGTTAATGTAAACGGTGTGGCGACTGGTGTCCTGGATAGCTTGTCATCATGTAAGCATCAGGAATGACCCAGACAGGGATAGTACTTGGTTACCTCAACACGCATTGTGACCCCACCCCCCCTTTCCTGCCTTCTGAACTGCTGTGTGCTGCTGTACCAACTGGGGTGAAGAGAGTCCATAGGAGAAATCCAGGGCAGGATATGCCAACCACCAGGCAGAAACTGCCGAAGGGCGGCGCAGAGCCCCATCCGTACCTAGCATTGGTCTTATGTGACTGAATGTCGGTGGATTCTCTTGTTGTTGCTGTTTTTTTGTTTACATTTTATTAAACATAAAATGGTGACAAACAGAAGACGACAAGTGGGAGGCTGCAACTCACGGTTACTGATAACGAAGAAACCTATGCGACAGGGAGCAAACATTTTCACCAAACTCAAACAGATTGAAGGTGCAGAAAACCTTTCCGCCTTACGTGCAATCATCGACACGTTCCTCGCTTACCCTATTGTATTTGGATCCCCCTCTCCAGCAGAAAAGGGAGAGACGGGATTTGATCGGCAGCATAGCTCACACCAAACAGCCACAGGTAACTATGCCAATTGGAGGTTCCACTATGTTCTTCTGCTGCTGCAAATGCCATGCCGGGCAAAGGTAGTTAACCAATTCTAGTTTAGGGAAACTTTACTTTTTTATTTTTTTATTTAGGCCTTTAATTCTAAATTATTTAGCTTAAATTTAATCGTGGCAAACTTCAATATGGGGATTTAGTCACTTTGATTCTTAGTCTTCCCATATTTTGTAAGGGTAACACAGGACACTTCCTAAAAACTCAATTTTTTTCTTTTTACTTTCACTCACACTGTGATTCTAAAGGACAGGCATTATTTTTCTTGGCAGTAATGGTTTTTATTCTAACCCATGGTGTTTTAATTTAAACTTATCAAACTGGTTTTTGAAACCACGTCTCGGTGAAACTTAATGAAATTTTAAAATTAATTTAAAGCCTCAAATTTTCGACAACTGCTGAAAATTGATTGTTCAGTGTGATAATGCAATTAGTTGCTTTTTACTTGTTTAAATTGTTTACCTGATTTAGACCAAAGAATTTCTATATACTCATCTGAAAAGTGTGACTTTTTAAATCGGTTTTTCAATGTAAATCAAAAGCCACTTGTTTTTTATTTAAAAACGAAAATTTTAATACACAT
Source organism: Lithobius niger (assembly GCA_023313725.1). Lineage (NCBI taxonomy): Eukaryota > Metazoa > Arthropoda > Chilopoda > Lithobiomorpha > Lithobiidae > Lithobius > Lithobius niger. Next base: position 135,249 of record JAHWFP010084630.1, read on the forward strand.
TAAAATTAGTTTTTACTATCAAATAAATACTTACCTTCAGTTATCATGCAAAAATCACTTTATTTAAGCTTCCTCTGTCCAAAACTTTAAAACCACGTTTTAAAACCTCTAATCTAAAAGTTGTATGCAACTCCCGCCTGGCACGCTGCTCTACCCCTTGGCAGAGGCCGGACCGCCATCTTGTATCCCTCATATCACTTTTGCTTAGATTCTACTTTTCTCACATAGGTGAAGCGGGGAGGCAGGTAGGGTATTTTCTGAAGGTAAGTATTTATTTGATAGTAAAAACTAATTTTAATGTGTATTAAAATTTTTGTTTCTTACTATCTGCAAAATACTTACCTTCAGTTATCATGCTGACTCAGGACGGTAGGCATGATTTTTTTTACCCTTGCTGCAATAAAAGTTTAATATGATTCAAATTCAACTGTCAAATGGCTTATTTCCCCCATGATCGCTTAAATTCACAAAAAAGACACTCTCACAGTCTTGCTAATTTTCATCAGGCCCTCCAAAGTTCAATTTATGTCTCTGGTTACATCCTTGCTTGTTGTCAGTTGCTTGAATTTGAATTTGGCAGTTATCACAGTCTCCAGTATTTGCAAGGCATGGCCTACATTGTGGCCTTCCATACTTGCAAGGCATAGGGCCAATCTGACCTCTGTTGATTTTCCACTTGTGCGCCAACCTCTCTCCCAAGTCTTTTCCTACCAAGTGTCACACATTGGGGTGTGATGGACCCTGGATATTCATAAGGGGGATCCCATTCTTTTCATGGTGTTGGATGGCAATAGATTCGAGGCAACGAAGATGATTGTCCCGTGCCGAATTAGAAAGGATAAGCGTCTCTGTTCTTTTCCAACCAATCTCGTGCTGTGTGGCAGCACAATGGGCTGCAATGCCGTAATCTTCCGCCTCATTCCTAACATTGCCCATATGCTGGCCTAGCCTTCACTCCTTTCCTCGTTTCACCCACATACACGGCACCACATCCATTGCACGGCACTCTATACACCCGTTCTCTGGTATTCAACACACTCTTCATAGCTTCTTCATCCCTAGCTTTTTGAGTCACTCGTCCACTTGTCACTTGAGCTTTCTTCTTTGTACTCCCTATAGGCTTCTTCAGCCTTTCAACATTTCTCAGATATGTCCTAAAGTCATTTTTGCACAAGATTTGGCGGATAGGGTCACTCACTCCCTCCAGATAAGTCAGGCTCACTCTCGGACATTGCTCATTCTGTCTTTTTTTGTGAATTTAAGCGATCATGGGGGAAATAAGCCATTTGACAGTTGAATTTGAATTTCACAGTACTTTTATTAACAATGTTTTTAGTGATATTAGGGAGGCACATTCCCAACGCTTTCTGAAGAAAGTTAGGACTGTAAAGAAGCTAGTCTTCACCAACAGATTTGAGAGGAGACCTCTGCTCAAAAGATCAAAAACCTGAGGGTTTATCGTTTTCGCAACGAACATTTTCTTCATTTGCGCTCGCTAGCGCTCATTAGGCCTATAACGACCTCCGTCTGCAAAACACCATATCTTCATGAATAATGGACCAAAACGTTTGATATTTGCGGCCCTTAATAAACAAGAACTGTATCTACAATCCTGTGAAGACAAATCCATGAATTTCCACTTTAATCATTTTCTACAGCACTTAGAAAAAGTCACCAAACTGACCGGCGCCACACGCAAATCTTCAATCGCCATTTTCGACAAAATTGTAAATAAACTTGTAACTACTTTATTTCTTTTGCAGGCATAAAGCCAACCAGCTTAGTGTTGTTTAGGGAGTATTTTACTTCACATATATGTAATTGAAAACCACAACACTTGATGTTTTTATTCTAGCAATGGCCAAGTTATGTATGAAAACTTCGACTGTTATTTTTATTATTAGCGGCTGCAATAATATTTCACTTATTTACATGCGTTCTAGCATTCAGGGAATAAGCTGGTATATTTAACCTTTTTATTTTTCATTTAATTGGGCAACAGTTTAGCAAAAACTGGGTTTCTAAACACTACTGAACTCGGCAAACATTCCCTCGATTTTACCGGACAATTTTTTTCAAAGTGTTTATCTTGTATTTATTTCAGAGCTCCGACCATAGTAACGATCTTCCTGCTATAAAAATCACGTTTGTATAAAGGTTTGAGCTAAACACTTCGTTTCCCCCCCACTCCTTCAATAGTTGCAATACATAATATTGCCGTTTTAATTAATAGGCCTTCTCACGTTGCGAGTTCAAAACTCAGTTCCAACGGCCTCCTAGTCCACGAAAGTCGGCAATTCCCTTTGCCCTCTTTGTTGCCAAAGTTCCCCTCCAACCAGATTGCAGTATTTTTTCCCTCACCCACTCAGAACGTCAGGCTATCCTGCCCGTCCGCGCTGCCCTACCTACTTCCAGTAGTGACAGCCAGGCCGGGTTGAGTCAGTCTTTCCTCCTCCGAGGCGATCCCTCTTCCCCGCACCCCCCCTCCGTCGCTCTCCTACAGGTCCGCGCCTGCCCTCCTCTTGCCAGCCGAGCAGCTGCTATAAAACCAGGCTGTGGGAGAAATTCGATAGCATAGCTCAACTCCAAGTCAGACGTTACTACGGCGGTCGGAGCAGAGATGTCCCAGTCCGAATGTTGCCATGCCGGGCAAGGTAGTAGTTTAGGTAACTAGTTTTAGCTTCAATTTATTTTTTCGGATTCTTATTCTAAAATTTAATTTAAAGATTTTAACTTAACTTTTGACTTGGGTTCGCGATTATGGGTAGTTAAACCATCGGCATTTCTGGTATCCCCTCCCATAACTTAAGGGTTTAAGGTCCCCTTTCTAAAAACCGGCTTTTTTTTCTGTTTGGCTCACAACATGTGAACAAACTTTTAGATTCACCAAGGTCCTGTAGCATAATTACAGAAGCATAGACTTCGATGGTTAGGGCCCTGATTATTGCTAGCTTGACTCAATGTGAAAGAGTAGATTTGATCTTGTGCAAGATGCCTTGAAACAAAATCTTAAATTAGACTAAGACTGAAATTTGTGAGAGTACAGTTTCTAACTTAGAGGTGTTTAGGTGACACCAAAGAACTTTTTCTATTCGAAATTGTAAGTGTGAATTTTCTTAAATGTAAATTCTTTGCCGATAATTTTTTTATGTAAAAATTACTTGTGTGCTTTTATTTAAAGCTATTCAGTTGTTGTAAAAAGACTAGTTGCCAATGTAATGTTATTCATTCCCCCTGTTTATTAAAACGAAGAGTTTTAAACTCAGTTGCTTCTAGAAAGATTTAATTTGCTAGTGTTTTAACTAAAAACAATTCTTTTTATTTTAAAGCCTAAGGTTAGCAATTAAACCACCCACCTGGTGGCAGCGAACGAAATCCGATTAGTTAGTACTAAAACTTTAGATAGGACATAGACGCTCTATTCCTAACCGTGCAGTAGTGACTGCTATGCTTGTTTAAACTCCGTAAAAGTAAAAACGGCCACCCGAAGTACTTCTAACTTTCCCGAGACCACACCAGATGTCGGTGCAGAACAGTAGGCACCTCTAGGACCTGTAAGCACCGCTACAGGACTCTGGTAAAAACTAGGAACAGTATTTCAAGGTTTGTGGGCCATCTGGCCTTCAATCTGGCTTGTAAAAGAGAAACAATAGTGCCACACATTTTGTCAGTTAAACCTAAAGCAGGAGGTGTGCGTGGCCGCGCCATTGCCACACATGCAAGTTTTCAGTTTCTGGTGGCCAGGATCGGGGACTGCCATGTGCAACTGCGACAATTGCGGACAAATGCAATGATGCTAGAAGCGTTTCTGAGCAGGAACCTGAGTGGGGATTTGTGGAAAAGGTTGCAAGATTTTATCAAGATTGAAGTGGAAAGGACTAATGAATTGACGATAAATCGGCATCTTCGTAAATTGAAGAAGTTGGATGTTGGAGGCGGATGTTGGACTGTTGTTGGCAAATTACACGTGGCCACCAGAGGTGAGGCTGAAATTGCAGCAGATGGTTGTAAAACAACCCCCCAGGATAAAGCCCAACATCACAGTAGGGCAGGCTCAGGCGATTCGTAAGCTTAGAAGTAATGAACAGGTGGTTGTGTATAAGGCTGACAAGGCGAATTTGACAGTGGTGCTAGCGAGGCAAGATCATGATGTCAGGGTGGTGAGAGACATTGAAGACTCGGGAATGTACCGGAAGACGGAGAAGCAATTAGGCAACAGACTGATGTTGGACTTTGTGTTAAGCTTAAATAGATTGAAAAGTGAAGGGCACATTTCCAAGGATGAACTGAAAGAGCTGACACCAAAGGCCCCGCAGCGCCTACCTACGACACCCACAAGGAGGGAGCCCCTCCCTTCGGCTCATAACATCTGCTAAAGGAGGGATGGCTCAAAAGCTGGACTGGACCATGGCGGAATTGACCGTGGCAGAAAGGCTAAAGAAGTATGTGAACGGACCTAGCATACTGAAGAAGACTGAAGACTTGCTTGAGGAGTTGAAGGATCTTGTGCTTGAAGAGGACGAAGTGATGGTATCATTCGATATAGTCAAATTGTTCTGCAATGATTTTGGAAATGTTGGCACTATCACGAAGACGCTATCACATTCCGAAGGAAGACTTTAAGCATGATCGAACACTTCTAAAAGTTCAATTGTCATCCATTTACGTAGAGTTTGGTGAGAAGACGTATTGGCACGAAAAGGGGGCCCCGATGGGGTACTCCAGCTCGCCAATAATAGCAGAAATGATTTTGCAACACCTAGACGAGATGATACTGGCGACTGGGTTAAGTGTGCAGATGTAGAAGCGTTTTGTGGACGACATCTTCGCAGTGCTGAAAAGGAGTGCTCTTGGAAAGGTACTGGAAAAAGTCAACAACTGGCGGGGTGATCTTTTCTTAACGGTAGAGGAAGAAGAGCATGGAGTGCTGCCCTTTTTGGACATTCTAGTGACAAGAGTCGAAGGAGAAAGGAAGGTGGTGTTTCAGCCTTACAAAAAGCCAATGGCAAGTGCCATTCTATACTGCTCGGGCCACCCAAGGGAACAACTCGTTGCTATTGCGCAGAATGAGACGGTGCGAATGGTCCAAAACTCGAGCAATTTGGAGATAGCAGGCCCCCATCTCCATGAAACTAAGGGCAAGTTCATTAAACTGGGATACCCAGCTGGACTGTTGAACAGGTTGCAGAAGAAGGCGATTTCTATTGTAAGCAAGAACAAGAAAGAGAAAACAACTGAAAGAGAATGTGGACTGAATCAGAGGCAGGATGAGCAATGTCCGAGAGTGAGCCTGACTTATCTGGAGGGAGTGAGTGGCCCTATCCGCCAAATCTTGTGCAAAAATGGCTTCAAGACATATCCGAGAAATGTTGAAGGGCTGAAGAAGCGTATAGGGAGTACAAAGAAGAAAGCTCAAGTGACAAGTGGACGACTGACTCAAAAAGCTAGGGATGAAGAGGCTATGAAGAGTGTGTCGAATACCAGAGAAGGGGTGTATAGAGTGCCGTGCAATGGATGTGGTGCCGTGTATGTGGGTGAAACGAGGAAAGGAGTGAAAACTCGGCTAGGCCAGCATATGGACATTGTTAGGAATGAAGCGGAAGATTACGGCATTGCAGCCCACTGTACTGCCACACAGCATGAGATTGGTTGGGAAAGAACAGAAACGCTAAACCATTCTAATTCGGCACGGGACAATCATCTTCGTTGCCTCTAATCTATTGCTATCCAACACCATGAAAAGAATGAATATCCAGGGTCCATCACACCCCAACGTGGGACACTTAGTAGGAAAAGACTTAGAAGAGAGGTTGGCGTACAAGTGGAGAATCAACAGAGGCCAGATTGGCCCTATGCCTTGCAAGTATGGGAGGCCACAATGTAGGCCATGCCTTGCAAATACTGGAGGCTGTGATAACTGCCAAATTCAAATCCAAGCAACTGACACCAAGCAAGAATGTAACCAGAGACCTAAATTGAACTTTGGAGGGCCTGATGAAGACAGTACGGGTACTGTTGAAAATTAGCAAAACTGCGAGAGTCTCTTTTTTTGTGAATTTAAGCGATCATGAGGAAAATAAGCCATTTGACAGTTGAATTTGAATTTGAATTTCACAGTAGTTCCATTAACAATGTTTTTATTAATATGATTAGACACAACATCCGACTTGTCAAAGGTACCCACCTTATTGTCTGTGTCTTGATATCCACTACTCAAACTTCTGTCCTGCCACGACGTGCTTCCTCACTTCTTCATCCCCTTCTGGCCCACCTGTTTCTCTGAGGTAGTGGCCGATAAAGGTGTTTCGGTGCCTCCAGGAGCCGGCTGCCACGATTTCGTCAAGTGGTTTGCCGCATCCAGGAAACCGCCAGAGCCCTGACTTCATGTGCCCTCACATTGTCTGGTATGTTCTCTTGATCACTTCGACCAGCCACTTCCCCAGTTTCTGTGGGGAGAGCCCAGAGGGTATCACCTGGTCCGTGAGACGGTCTACAACTAAGAAAAGTGGGGTTATCGTCTTTTCTCCTGTCCGAATCTGTGTTCCTGTTAATTTGGATCTCAGTAGGTAATGTCTCATTGTTCTGACTGGGCATTGTAGTCTTTCTTCGTCTCTTTCCCCCACTAAGGGCCCTAGTGCAGGGATTATTATTGGTTTCTGCGCTTGGTCTGAGCTTTAATTTTTGCTCGAAACGTTGCTGGAAAGGAGAGCGCCACCAATGTGTAACCTCTTGAGAAGCGTAGGTGATTGCCGTCTCTATAGAAAGCTGCCACTTCACTCTGTCTTGCTGCTGAGGCAACAGCGACGAGGAACACAGTCTTTTGTGACAGAAGATGTAGGTATGCTCTTGCCAAGGGTTCGTATGGGGGACGAGACAAACTCTGCAAGCCTAATGAGAGGTTCCATTTTGGGAAAAGGCAACGATTTCGAGGTCTCGCGTTAGAGAATGCTGCTACGAGCTTGGAGATAATCGGATGGTCCGAGATTCTTTCGTTACCAACGCAGTGCAGCACCGAGTTTATGGCTGAGCGATATCCTTTTATGGCTGCAGGGGATAGTTTATTTCCGAAAAGTTCTTCGAGGAACGCTGCCAGCTTCTGGGCAGTAGGGTTGCACGGATCGCAGGCATTATTTCTGCACCACAGGGAACCACCTTTTCCATTTGCATTCGTAATCGTCGATGGTCGTAGACAGTGTAGCAAAACGTCTACTTCCCCTGAAAAAGAACATTTTGCCGGCCCCCAGCCTGGCCGGCTAAAAATGGTTTCTTTTTGCCTAAAACATACTTAACATGGTAATTTTAGCATTACATTCCTCGAATGTGATGTTCCCCTGGAGGTTTCTTCCGGTTTGTAGACGCCTGCTTGCATATTCCACCGCGCATGCGCGGCGTGGTCCTCCCTTATAAAAGCGACAGCGCGCACGCTATCGGCATTCATTTTACTCTCAATGTGTCAGGCGCTGACTCGAGAGGGGAGGCAGGGCGGGAGTTAAGGTTAAGTATGTTTTAGGCAAAAAGAAACCATTTTTAGCCGGCCGGGCTGGGGGCCGGCAAAATGTACTTTCTTTATTGCCAAAACATCTTAACCTGGTAATTTTAGCATTACCAGTTGACCTCGTCAGAGTTGGTGGCGGGCACCGCCTGTACGAGCGCCCTGACTTGCAAGCAGGCTTTCCCCCATGAATTCTTTATCTGTAAGAGAAAAATGCGCACTTTATTCAGAACACTTTGGGCTCTGACAGGAATTTGGTCTCTTTCGTGGGAATAGGTGGCCCTGAAAAGGACCGTTGTTTGAAGGTCTTGCTTTTAGTTGGATGGAGCTTGCTTCCCTCATGGATTTTGCTTCTGCTTCGTTCTGAGTGCTTAATGGGGTTTGATCACGGTGCTGGCTGCGACGATCGGTCCCAGCCGATGTAATCCGGATTCATCCTTCGTCATGTCTCTTAGGTAGTGAGATGTGAAGGTGGATTGGTGTGGCATTGTGGCGGGGCCAAGATGTGGAGATAGCTCTTACTTCGTGCGCCGCTATTCTCATGCTTTTGCTCAATCCGTGTTTGTCATAAGCTGCTTCGATTGTTTTCTTGATCCAGCGTGACACCATGGCGGCAGTTGTTTCGCCGGTTTGGAGGTCCATTGGAAGGAAGAGTTTATTTCTGCCTCTCCGTATGTCTTCGTTTTGCGTGCGGGCTAGGTAGAAGCGGAGAGCTCTGACTGGGCAGAGGAGGCGTTCAGGTTCATTCCCAGTGAGGTTCGAGAGGGCAGGGAATGTTATGGGTTTCGAGGGCTCGGATGGTTTTTGAGTTTTGGCTCTGAAGGACGCTCTTGGGAAGAGCGTGACCGATGAGAAATTCGGGCCGAAGATGCAGTATGCTGGGTCTGCCGAAAGAGCTTGAATTTCGGAGCATCTTAGACTTGCTGCCAGTGTTACGAGGAAGACAGTTTTGCGGGTCATGAGGTGGAGTGAGCTGTCTTGCATGGATTCATAGGGGTTTTCCATTAGTGATTGAAGGACGATGGAAAGGTCCCAGTCGGTCACGGAACGTCTGGTGGTAGATTGATCATTTTCGTTCGAGCGTATCAAGGCAGAAATTCGGTAGTCCTCTAGTAGGGCGGTGCGACCGGCAGCTTTGAAGACTGAGTTTAATGCGGATCGGTAGACGAGGATGGTGGAGCCTTTGAGTTTGTCGGTGATGAACAAGTCACCGAAGAAGCTTAGGAGTTCGGTTAGAGAGGGGTTGAGTGGATTTGTACGTTTTGCGATACACCAATGAATCCACTTGGACCAGTGGCTGTCATACATGCGGTTTGTTGATTGTCTGGTTGCTTTGGATGCGATGCGTTCAGCCTCCTCTTGATAAATGCCTGCCTTTTTGAGGAGTTCGATGATAGTAGCCACCCATGTAAGTTTAGGAGTGGGAGGTTCGGGTGCAGCTTTGTTCCTTTCTGTTGTGACAGAAGATCTGGTAGAAGAGGGAGGCTTCTTGGAGTGCCGACTGCTAGGTTTAGGAGGAGCGGGAACCAGGCTGCAGACGGCCAGAGGGGGGCTATTAGGATGAATAGACCCTGGCTTAATTCGATTTTCCGAAGTACTTGTGGAAGCAGTTTGAAGGGTGGAAATAGGTAGGCGAACAGGTTGTGCCATGGAAAAGTTACAGCGTCTACTGCTACTGCTGAGTTGTCCGGAATCGAGCTGATGTAGTGGGGAAGTCTGGCATTGTGCCTCGTGGCGAATAGGTCCAGCATTGGTCTGTCCCAGATGTTGAAAAGAGATTCGCAGATGGATTTCTTGAGGCACCATTCGCCTGCTGGAGGTTTCTGGCGTGAGAGAGAATCTGCAATCACATTCCTGTTGCCTGGGATGTGGAGCGGTAGGAGGGTGATGTTGTGTGGGATGCACAGATTGAAGATTTCCATCATTAACCCTTTTAGGCCTACGCCATTTTTTTCAACATGGCTGCCATGAACAAGATGCACGCCTCACGAAAATTAATTGTAATAAAAAAACTATGCGGTTTACGAGTATAAAAATTCGCAGACGTAATAATTATATTGTAAATTATTGACCAGAAATATAATTGGGACCATCGTCCTACGTTTTCATTATTTAAAAAAATCCAGAAGTTCGACTACGTGAACAGCGATAATGAAAGTTTCAACTTACAGTACACAGAATGATAACATCCACTCGATATTCTTCCGTCATAACGCGTGTTATTACTTCCGAAATCATTATTTTATGTTTTATTACCGTAAAAATAGTTTTAAGTTGCTTTATTTCTTCTAGATTCACGATCGATTACAGCTCACTACCAAATCGTTGCCGGACGCCATAATGACCGGCTGGCCGCAATGCGACGCGCTGCCGCTGGCGCCAATGGCTGCGACTTTGACTCGCTTCGCGTGACGTCACTCGCGAATGGCCGAAGAGTCACGTGCCGCGAACGAGCCAATCAGCGCTCGCGATAGCTCGCGAGGCCGAAGCGTTTGAACAACGGTCGTTGAAACAGGATATTTCATTGGAGGAATACAGGCAGTGATGTTGGAGTTGATGACATCATTTTTTGCGGGCCAGAAAATTGGGAATCCCCTCTCTCGAACGCGACCAAGATGGCGGCTGTACATTGCGTCGTTCCGGAGATACGATCGTTTGAACCAAGGGCTATTCTCAGCAAATAAACGCAATTTCAAGTCCATTTTGGCGACGATGCCAACAATAACATTGACTTAAGGTAATAAACAGATGATATTAAATTAAATTAACCTAAATAAACTGAAAATATACGTTCCAAATTACGTAATTCAATCGGAGTAACGCCTCCGATGTACGCAATAGGAATTTTTGTCTTTTAAACAGGGCGTAGAACTCTGCTGAACCGGCTAACGATACATCGTCATGTCGGCTTTTTCGCAGTGGAATTGCGATGACGATTTATCGTCACTTAGGCCTAAAAGGGTTAAGTTGTGGAGCGATCTTGATTTCGTTCCGCCTTCTTTCCTGATGTAGGCCAGGGCTGTTGTGTTGTCGGCCTGTATCTGTATGATCTTGTTTTTGATGAGTGGAAGGAAGTGCCGGAGGGCTAGGAGGATTGCACGTAGTTCCAGTACGTTGATGTGGTCTTTGAGGGTGGCAGGCCACAGGCCGGAGATTTCCTGGTTGTCTAGGTGTGCTCCCCAGCCAGTGCTTGATGCATCCGTGAAGATTCGGTGGTCAGGTGGGAATTCCTGTAGAGGGACGGATTTCGACAGGTTTGTGACGTCGGACCACCAGAGGAGGGATTCGAAGGGGAAGTCCTTGTTGAGCGGGATCTGTCTGTCCGGATTGTTTTGGTTGATTGAGTGGTTGTCTATCCGGTAGTGATGGAATGGTCTTACCATCCACCGCCCGTAAGGGACCAGGTTGGCCATTGCGTCCATCTTTCCGATGAGGGAGTTCAGTTCCCGGGCGGAGAAGCTTGGTTGGAGGCGGAAGAGCCGGATGTGATGTAGGAGGTCTTCCATGCGTTCTGGAGACGGGGAGATTGATGCCGATCGAAGGTCGAATGTGGCTCCGAGGAACGTGAAGACTTGTTCTGGAAGGAGTCGTGACTTTGCTAGGTTTACGCCAAATCCCAGGCTGTTCAGCAAGTTGATGGTCTTGCCCTTGTTGAATTCCAATTGAGAGGGGTCTGGGCTGTTTAGGGCCCAGTCGTCGAGATAGGCATTGGCTTGTATTTGGTGCTGATGAAGGTTCGCCAAGATTGGTTTTAGGACTAGGGTGAAAATCCTTGGGGCTGCATTCATGCCAAAGGCGAGGCAGCGGAATTCGAAGATTTTCTGGTCGTAGATGAAACGAACGTAGTGGGTGGTTCCTGGATGAAGGGGGATGTGAAGGTAAGAGTCTTCCAGATCGATGGTGACTGTCCAGTCGTTCTTCTTGAATGACAGGCGGATGGAGTCTAGGGTTTTCATCTTGAAGTGTTCGTTTTGGATGAACTTGTTGAGGGGTTTCATGTTGAAAATTAGGCGTAAACCTCCCGATTTCTTTGGGCGGGTGAAGATCGAGCTGTAGAAACCCGGGGCAGGGTTAGGGAGTTGACGTACCGCATTCTTCCGTAGCAACTCCGAAACTTCGTGCGACAGGGAAGCTGTCGTTTGGGGCGAGAAGTCCCATGGAGGGGATGGCGACAGCGGCGGTTGATGCAGGAACGTCGGGCGAAAGCCGTGTTTTATTATCGATAGGATTGCCAGGCCGGGAAAAAGTGGCGTAGTCTGGCCCCGACCGGGAGGCCAGCGAGGTGCAGGGCGTCATTGTTGATTTTTTCGCTGCATTCTACTACCCCCGGGGGATGAGATTCGGCTTCTTCGGTCGGGGGTAGCGGGGCGCTTCTGTTGGGAGCGTTGGCCGAGGCGGGAGCGAGGAGCGTCGGAACGAAAGGGCTGCTGGGTTCGTTGTCGAGGAGTGGCAGTGTCGTCCGGGCGGGGGTTGGCTTGTATGTTCCTTGAGAACGGACGGTTCGAGGGCATGGATTGCTTTTGCGGCCTTGGTTTCTTCGAGACGTCAAGATGAGGAGCAAGTGTCGTGATCAGTCCCCGAAAAAGAGTCTCAGACTCGTGGATTGGTTGATTTCTCAGACGGTGTCGTGTGGAGAAGTTTAGGTTGTCTGCTGACGACAGGGCGATGTCGCGAAGGAGGAGGGTGTTATTGAACACTGCCCTTGTCGCCCAGTTCATGGCGTGGTAGGTGGCAAAGTTGGCTTTCTGGAAGAGTTGGGAAATAAGGGACGGCAAGTTCTTGAGCTCTGCTGGAGTACTGTCGGACGACAGCTTCTCGCATAGAACGTTGATGGCGGTGTGGAGGACATCTGCTTGGGAGGCCGCCCGTAGGCTTAGCCGGAGGCATTTGTCGTTTTCGTACAGTACGAAGGTTGGAATATCGGCCTACTTGGGTATGGACATCAAAGTGCCCAAGTCCATCTTGATTTCGCTGCAAATAAATTCGCATTCCGGGTAGGTTTCGAAATATCGGGGGTTTGTGGCGCCGTCTCCAAAGGATCTGAAGAAGCAGTTTTCACGGCCAGGACGTGGCATAGGGGGTTCCGTGTCGAGAAGGAGGGGATCGCCTTCGCTTAGAATGGAGCCTTCGTTGCAGAGTAGACACGTTAGGAGTGTCGTAGACTGACCCAGGAGGCATTGGGGCTTGGTGTCCTTGTCCCTGGAGGCAAATCCAAGGCCTGTCGTTAGGACACGGTTGATGACGGGGGCGTCTGGTACCTTGGAGAGCTTGAATAGGAAGCAGTCCGGGACTGTCTGCTAGACAGTCTTCAATAGAGCTGCGAGCGACAGGGTGGCTTCGTCAGGAGTGTCGTCCGGGAACCTGATGCGTTTCTCGGCAGCGGGGGCGGGCGATAGCGGGTGGTGCGACGACAGTGTGTCGTCCGGCTTGCACTTGGGTGCCGTGGCCGGGGGGGGGGGGGGGGGGGGGGGG
>JAHWFP010084630.1:150253-204196 GCA_023313725.1 Lithobius niger
GACGGGTTTCAACATTCTGGTGAAAACGTAAGGAGCTGAGGCTAGACCGAAAGGCAGAGTCCGGAACTGGTACGAGATGCCTTGACAAACGAATCGGAAAAGATGCCGGATCGAGGGGTGTAGCAGGACGTGAAGGTATGCGTCTTCCAAGTCGACCGACACCGTGTATTCTTCTGATCGGATGGCCTCCCTGATAGTCTATCGATTCCATTTCACCCACCGGTTGGTGATCGGGGGGGGGGCTCCCAACAGTTGGCCGTCAGTACCTTCGAAAAGGGCGTCTGGTCCCGCCCCTGAAGGAACCCCTGTCTCTCGAGGTTGATCCTGATCCCTCCCCCTATTAGGCGGTGTGCTGTCGCGAAAGGGCTGCCCTTCATTCTGTTTGTTATGTGGAACGTTTGGCCTGGGAAGCCCTCCCCTTGCTCCTCTTGGGAACGACCAGTTGCCTTGGTTCTGGATGGTGGAGCCACGGAGTGACTTGTTCGACGAAAATTTCTTTCCTCCACTGGAGTGGGGATGAGACGCGTTCGGTACAATACTCACTGGCTTGGAATCGTCTTTTAGTTCTGGGGCTAAGGAGAGTAGATTACCGCCGAACAGTTCACTAGTTTTGTGAATAGGCAACAACCTTAGCTGCCCAGCGACGTCGACCGGTAGGTTCGTAGCTGATTCCAGTATGGTATCTCTTTTACGGAAAACTACATTTAAAAGTAACCTTGTTAGCCACGTGAAGGAGTCCTTGTGGAAGGATGAGGCTCTTTTCTGGATGTGTATACATTCTCGCACTTTCACATTGTTCCTAGGTTCAGGGTTCTGAAGAACAAGGGTCTTTAGACATTGTGTGGATGCGGAATCAGCTTGCGCGCTAGCCCTAATTCCGCAACGTAGCAAAAGCTCGTCGTCTTCGAAGTGGTGGAACGGGATCTGCAGGGACATGGGGGCCTTTAGAATAGAGTCCATTTCCATAGCCGATCTCTCCGTAATATACTCTGCTTCCTCGAAGGTTCTGTAACGTTTCCGGTTGGGTGCCCCTTTTCCCGACGGCTTGAAAAACGTTTTAACCATTTTTGGGTAATGTGGCAGAAGTGGTTTTCCGACGGAAATCATCTACTCGAATTTCCGTGTTAGGCATTCAGCGTTGAGGAGCTGGCGGAAGGCGACTGCCGATTGAGGAAGGTGAATCTTTTCTTTTTTACGGTTGCCTTCGTTGATTAATGTCTCTAAGGGAGGGTCATCTTCATTAAGTGGTATCGGCGTGAATGTCTTACCGTATCTCGTAGATGCCAGGTTATTCAGTGTGGCTTCAGCAAAGGTACCCCAAGGAATGAATCCCGGGCCTTCCCCGAACGGGTCATTCTTGTCCTCGACTTCTTTTGGTGGGTCTCCCCCTTCCTTCTCTCCCCCCCCCCCCCTTACCCTTCCTCCTCATCCATTGCTTCACCGTGATCGTCGAATTCATTGAACGGTGGGAAGTTCGTTTTGATTCTCTTCGGACAATGTCAATCAAAGCTTGTACAAGCCCTCTTTTGGCACTGGGAGGGGTGTGTATCTTTCAAATTTTTCTCCAAAGTTCGTTGGTAATCCAAATGATGGTAGCACTGGTCAATTTCTTCCTGAGAATATTCATAATCCTCTTCTTCTTCATGTTGATCGAAATCGTGATTGTTTGACACTGGTGACCGGCGACTGGCGACCTGTGTTTTCCGGCGACTGGCGACCTGTGTTTTGCTGTCGGCGACTTGCGACTGGCGACAGGAGTTTCCGTTGGTCTTTGTTGGCGACTGGCGACTGTTTGCGTGGTATTGATTTGCAACTGGCGACTGGGGTTTGCCTGCATGGCGACTGGCGACAAGGGACTGTGAGCGGTCCCGTTTCATGTGCTTCAGAAGCGCCTGCAACGTCCTTTAAATCCGACTGCACAAACGATCTAAGGAAACTAACGAGAGTATCAAAGTTATTGTTCGACGATCGAATTTCATCACCTTTCTTTAGCACATTATTTGGGCCATCATGTTGTCTACCACTGCCGCTAATGCCAGCTCCGGGCGCGGCAGGGCGACTGCAACTTCCGTCGCCAATTTTTTATTCCTTCCCGACCCCTTCACCGTTGCTGGGTGATTTGTGGGGTGGGTTGGATTTGTTGTGTTTTTCACCGGTGCCCCAATCGTTTAATAAACTCTTATCTCGCGGTTTGTAGCCTTTTCCTTTGTCTTTGTCCGTGTCCTTGGGTCGCGACATGGACAGACCTTTATTGTCTTTGAAAGCAGAAAACCCTAACATCGCGAGGTCTTGTTCGTGTCTGGTCGTGAGTGCCGGCAAGGGATCATTTATTGGTGCCGTGATCACTGGTGGGGCCATAAGACGAGCGATGGAGCTAAGGAAGTCAGTTTTCATCGTCAACATATCCTTTCTTATCTCATCGAGTTTCGTACTGTTTTGGCGACTCACCGCTTCCAATTTTTTGTCAACACTGGTGTTAACTTCCGACAAAATCTCCGTATGAAGAGCGTCCGTTTTCGCGTGAACAACTGCAGTAGCCATATCCCTGGCTGCATGGACTATCGCTCCGATCAAATCTGGCGTAAACACTGCCTTGTCCTGCGGTTTGAATCCATCAAACGTGGGGCTCAATTCACTCACATGTTCGTCCTGTGTGCCGCCACCATCTTGGTGCGGCTCCTAACACTGTTTTTTTCCGTGTCTTCTTGCCCTTCCAAAAAGATCGCGGGCATGTTCGGGTCTTTACGCTTCTCTAACCTGCAATCGATCAAATCCTGTTGTTTTAACTTCTGTAAGGCTCTTTGGTCTTTTTTCTGACCCGTCTTTTTCCACGTGGTCTGGATCTCCTTCACCATCTTCTTATCGTGGAGCCGACAAATGATACACACAAGGTTTGTAAAGTCACACGGCCGACAATGACGGCATGTTGGATGCAGGACTTTACTTGACTTACGACACATGCAAGCTGGGAACTTATGTTTCCGTTTAAGTTCCTGAAGTTTCGCGATCGTGCTCACGTTGTGAACCATAATATTCCAAGTTTGAACAGAACGAAGTACACACACGTCCTAACCCGTGTGTGTCCAAAAGTGATACGAGGGGACCGGCCACTGCCAAGGAGCAGAGCAGCGCGCCAGGCGGGAGTTGCATACAACTTTTAGATTAGAGGTTTTAAAGTTTTGGACAGAGGCAGCTTAATTAAAGTGATTTAAGCAAGATAACTGAAGGTACTGAAGGTAAGTATTTTGCAGATAGTAAGAAACTCCAGAATGTAACTTTTTATTTAATGTAAATACCAAGTGTTTTAACAATGTTTTATTAAAACAAACCTAAACCAAAAACAGTTTTAACTTTCATGAAACTTAGCTAATTTAACACATAGGATATTTTAGTTGTACTTAAATCGATTGTTATCCTTCCTGGTGGCAGCTCTAACAGTCAGATTATTTACTTGAAAAGTCTAAGCCACGAACTCAAGAACCCTCAACGAGGTTGTATGCTATGCTTGATTTAATAATACCATAAGTCTGTCAACATTAGGTCCGAAAATAACTTGAGTTAAACCTACAACTGTACCACAATTAACATCATCTGCCAAAGCACCTCATCGTCGCAGCCTTCGTTACACGGCTGTTTATATATGACGCACTCTGGTGGACCTGACAACGGCCACTCGCGACCAAGACAGCGACATGCGTTGTGCGATTCACGAGTTCATGAGTGCTAGGGGTTGGACGAATAGGGAAAAAACATATTCGAATATTCGTCAAAAAAATATTCCAATATTTGAATATTCATTCAAAAATCCTTTTTCCATTTATAGGCCCGGTAACACCCCTCCCCCCCACCCAAAAAAAACCTAAATTTCTTTAAATACCTAAATTTTATTTAGTCTATTGGCAATGCAAGGTATACGTAATATAACCACAAGTTTAATTTAATCTTCTAGGCAAGGCAACTTGGAAGGCATGCATACGGACATGGGGTTAGGCTTGAAATGTGCGTACGGACGAGGGCTAGCCTCACACCGAGTTTCATCCAGTTTAACGGCCAGTTTTTGAGCCCGACCGTTTAACCTGCTGTGGGACTTAGCCATTTTTTCGAAGTGGTTGTCGCAGGGTTTTTTTTCGAATAGCTCGGCTCACAGAGGTCTCAAACACAACCCCACCCCCCCAAAAATGCTGAATTGCCAGCACCAGTACGGAATGACCGTAATTCACCAAGGTAACTTTGCCTTTCACACATGATATTGAAGTTGGCGTCATTTTCAACTGTCTAGCATGTCCTGGTTGACATATCCATTCTTTAGTTCTTAAATGTGTTAGGGAGAATTGCTGTGCGTATCCATAATCTCCCCCCCCCCCCTCTACTCCCAAGAGAGCAATCCAAAACTCATGGATTATTCCCACTACAGATTCGTTGGGAGGGAAGGAGGAAGGGAAGAAAACATAGTGCGGACTGGCTGGGACTCGAGAAACCCACAGGAAAACTTGAAAACCAACTTAAAAATAAAAACTAAAAATAACACTTAACTTTTTTGCGAATATTCAAATGGAATATATCCTATTCGAATATGCTTTTTAATGAACGAATATTCATCCGACCCCTAATCAGTGCCTGAACCGAGAGTACTTTTAATCAAACAAACGCAATTTCACGCTAATTTTGGTTTGTCAACTGATCATAAAACATGAATTAAGGTAATAAAATTATGATTTTGAGATATTTCGCTTTAATAAACTGAAAATACACACAATCCTGACAGCGAAGACAGACCACAATCATCATAAATTAAAATGCAATTTAATTTGCACCAAACATTTTTTTTGTCTTGGTCACCTGGACAAATACAAACCTTACAGAATGAAAATACACACTTCAAAAGCAGGTTTTCTTTTTCATTTTTGGTTTTGATTTCAAAGTCATCCAAGTTTTTTAACCCAAAATTGCTTAAGAGTTATCTATGCAGCTGAAATTATTTAGATTTGCACCATTGGCTACTCCTTTTTTTTTCTCAGCTTAGGTTGGAACTATCCTGTAATGTTGGGGATACATGGAAGGCTAAAGAAACAAGGATTATTGTGATGTAACTCTTTGGATACTTAATAAAAAAAACTGAATTTGCAGTGCCGTTACTCCAACGCTCACTCCCACAAGGCCTTGAAAACAAGGCTACGGATTTACTAGTATTAAGGCGACCGCGAACGACGTAGAACTAAGGAGTCGTATATACGCTTTTATGGGTTAAATTTAATTTTACATACTTATTACTTTAAAAAATCATATAATACAATAGCGATTTTACAATGTGATTTAAAATATCAAAATTTTAAATGGGGCCGTTCAACCATTACGTGATCAAGAAATTGGCCATTTTTAATGCCCTTTCCCCCTCGCCATCAATTGCTCAACCCCCCCCCCCAAGCATTACGTCATTTCTAACTTGCCCCGCCCCTCCTCCCCAAGATGGGGTGTTTTCCGTTATTGACCTGTATTTGTATGAGGATTTTTTTGGCGCATTTCCACCCTATTACTGCCATAACGGTGCTTTAGTCATCAACTGACCAACCTCCCTCCGCCATCATCAATAATCACCAGCTGGCGACCCCCCCCCCCCTTCATGATGGCAAAATACTTGAACGTCCCCATCGTAATTGCGATTTAAAGACGCAAATCGCCAAACCCTATTTGACAGAAATAAAAATTATTAATTAACTCCCTTAGGAGCCAGTAAGTACGAATCATTTTATCGACTCCTGCGTGTACCTAAATCAGAGAAGCGATTCAAACTTGTACCCTCTTGGCTTGTAATCCAGGGTCCTATTAACTGAACTATACTTCACTTGCTATGTTCACGCAGCACCATCACAAAGGTTGCTGTATGTCTCTGGGTAAAGTTTTTTTTAATCTTTGTGCAAGTGTCGAAGTGGTCGCAAAAGGTAAAATAAAAAAAAATGGCCTTTGGCCAATTTATTTGAAGATACTTACTGGAATTTGATTATTTGCTTTGATGTTAGTTTGATTATTTTATGTATGAAGGTGTTATCCCTAAAATAATTAGCAATTTTGACCTAGTTAACTCAACAACTATGGTAGATGACCCCACGTCTATGAAAAAAGCTTCACCTGCAGCATTTTTAACCTCGTACACACATTTGAAGTTAACTAGCAGCTTTCTTGTAATAAATACACGATAAATATTTTATTGTCTGTTATAACACACCACATCGCGTCATCATTAGAGATCTTACGTTTCTACGAGTCTGCGTGAAATACGACTTACCTTTAGCAGATCTGCAGCTATAGCATCTAACTTTTTATTGGCTTTGTCTTCGTCTTTGATAATAAAATGCCATAACTTATTTAAAGTTGCAAACATAACCGCTATGAGAGGAAGTGGTGATGTGAACTCTCGCAAAAGTTCATAGAGTTCATCTAAAAAAAAAACCATTTTTTTTTCACATAATCAATGAAACTATGAACAATTAATCTTGTGTTGGAAACCTTTTAGCTAAATTCGAAGGACACACATGCGGAAGACAGTTTGGGTTAAATGGGTATAGGGATGGATTAGACGGGAGTGATAGCTTGTAAATGTTTTTTTTTTATTTTTTTTATTTAATAAACATTAAAAACCGAAAACGGTTAACAAAAAAATCTCATGCAAATTATAACACAATGCCAGTAGAATGAGCTAGGGTTGTAAAAAAAATAATGATAATAATAATTCACTAAAAGCGTAATTCTGAAACCGCTTAATATGACGCAGTTAACTGTATAGCAAAGGAAGTACATTCAAAATTACCAAAATTTGACTTATTTTGGGGAACCAATGAATTTGCAGTCTTTACTCAGACTGGATTAGCAATTAAATGAACACGTAAAAGATAAGCAACGAAATCGAACCTGGGATTGATGTTTCAACGATTAATCTTTACAACCCTAAAGAGAGAGACACGGCTAGTTTTAATAACTTGTGAATGCACATTGCAGACTAGCTTACCTACTGACAAGGGCGAAACGAATACGGTTTCAGCAAGCGAAAGAGCAGAAACATCTGCTTGTTTGGGGCTTCATTCAACTGAATGATTGACACCCAAGCCTAGGACAATTTTTACCAATTGATCAATTAATATCAATTAGCTCTCACCCACAAAGATCTCTAGACAGTTCCAAACAAGGGCGAATCAGTCTTGTCTAGAGATCTTTGTGGGTGAGAGCTAATTGATATTAATTGATATCTTACCTACTATATCCTGCAACACCTCTGCTGAAATGTTGCTGGCTGAGTGTCTGATTACATCCAGAATTCTCTGAAGTGTTTTGAAAGAAGAGTCCACATTTCTCCTCTTCCAGCAATCAATTGCAAAAGCAGGGTCTTTCACTTTAAAAGACTGTGAAAGTTTTGACAACAAATACCAGCACGGCTCATCATTTTCACTTCCTACGTGAGTTTGCAAGCAATTCAAAAAATTGGACCTAGAGGAAAACATACAAAAAGGGGAAAAAACTAATCAAATAAAGATTTGAATTAAAGTATTACGATGCACCACTGGCAGCCAACTGGTCACAGACTTATTTCTTTCTTACGTAAAGTTTGATTGTTGTGGAGAGCCATTCCTGCCTGGATTGCCACTCTCCTCTTCAAGCACGACCTGCACACAGTTTAACAATTCAAAACTTTGTTTACTCTGAGAGACATGACATTGACATGTTAAGAAACTGAGCAGCCATTTTGTGAAGTCTCTTTTGACTCATTGTTGCACCAGGTGGCACTAGGAAGCCTATGGAGGCTGAAGAAGGCCAACTGTGTAAGGAGTCGGAGGTCTTGTGGACTCGTCACACTTTCACGCTCCCCCTTTCCACGAAAGTTGATCGGTCATCGCCCCAAGATGTCACACAGCGTTTACATTTGTTAATGATTAGGAAAATACATTAAAATTGTGAGAAATGTAACATCAAAATTCGTTTTCAGTGAGTGTATCCATATCTGCGCACGCATCTCCCGAAATAGGCCTGCCTCCTTTGCGCTGAACATGCAGCCTCATGCATGCCAGGCATTATCTACTTCATGTTGCACACTATTTGAAAGATAGTTTTGCACCCCGAAGGCATGACATAATGCGTAGGAAGTTGTTTGTTGTGCCCCGACGGTGCATCTAGACCAAATGGATTGTGTGCATGTCCCAAAGGTGCATCTTAGTCCAATTGGAGTGGTTGCACCCCGAGGTCCATTAGAATGCAGAGCACTACACTTTGGAAGCTTCTTGAAGTAAAGAATATGTGAACGGTTAATTTTCTACGTTGATCTTGCTGGAGATGGTGCGATGGTTCTGTTGAAGTACCATGATGGTTATGGTACTTCATGATGGTTCATCCTGCCTCCATGACCACGAGTGGATAGTTAACCGACTTGCAAGCCTCATTTTCGGAATAGTTGGATTAAGCCTGGTTAAGTGTCATTATTCATTCCTGAACTCCTCACATAGCCCTTCAAGATTCAAGGGATCCAAAGATTCATCTCATGTGTGATCTCCAATCCCAGTGTCTGTTCCCACGTCTTCAACGTTCGTTCTCTTAGCGAGGAGACATCCTTCATTTACTCTCCTCCTGCCAGCCACAATCGTGCAGATTTCATCTCCCTGATTACTGACTCGGCATCCACTTATCCCAGTCCTGGTGGTTCTGGAACTATGTAAGAAAATTACTTACCTTCAGTTCTTATGCTAAATTCGCTAATTTGGCTTTTCCCCATGCTCAAACTAAAAATACTCCGATTTTTTGATTTCAACGCTAGTTGCAAGTTTTCATCGCCATGCCTGCTGCAGCTACCTGCCTCCCGTGGGAAAAACCCCGATCACTTTTGAACCTTTCTTGTTCCTCAGCGGGGAGGCGGGCGGGTTGAACTGAAGGTAAGTAATTTTTATGATAGTAAAAACTAATTTTAACAAGTTAAAATTTTCATTTCTTACTATCTGCAAAATTACTTACCTTCAGTTCTTATGCTGACTTTGTCAGTTAGGTGGTGGGAGTTACAATACATACTCTTCACTGAATGATAACTTATTTATCTAACCAATTCAAGCACACTCACCTTCAGATCTTGGTGTTGTCTCATAATTGCCCATCTCTTCCTCCTTGTGTCGGTGTCTTAGTTCTTCTTAGACCTAGGTCCACCGTCTCTCACCCACTTGGACATCTTCCCGTGACTTGCACTGGTCCGATGTCCTCTTTTCCTTCCACTGTGTCATTATTCGTTGTCTACTGGCTCTTCTTCGAACCAGTGACTACGTTCTGGGCCACCACTTCTGCTCCACTCTCTCTGCTTACGTCTCTAAGGTAGTGCTTAATAAAAGTGTTCTTTGTTTTCCACTTGCAAGCTGCTACCACCTCGTCTAACGGTGTGCCTTTGCCATAAGCCCATGAAGCTGACAAGGCTCTCAATTCGTGTGCCCTTATCTCCTTAGGGACATCGACATGATCCGGGCTCGTCTCGTATGCCCTTTTGATTACCTGTCATATCCAGTTACCCAGTTTGAATGGTGTCACTGGTTTGTTGACAATTTCCCCTGATGCTTTGTCAATATCCAAAAAGAGTGGCGTTCCCGCCACTCCCCAGTGTTCTTTTTCTTTCACCTTCGCTGTCTTCTCCAGGTAATATTTCAATGCCCGGATCGAGCACTGCAACTTTTCGTCACTTCCTCTCTGTTTTCCGTGGCCTATGGCGTGGACCACTACTGGTGACGGTGCCTCGTCTGGTCTTGAATTTTTTGCCCTAAAATTTGCAGGGAAGATTAGCGACACCGATGACCAGTCCCTTGCGAACCTTATATGCCCTTCTTACCTCGAGAAGGACGCCACCTCACTCTGTCTCGCGGCTGATGATAGTGCTACAGGAAACACAGTTTTGAGTGTTAGCATGTACAAGGAAGCCGACGCCAAAGGTTCGAAAGGTGGTTGTGACAGGCTGGTAAGTACTAAGGGCAAGCTCCATTTGGCAAACAGTGTTCGTGTTCTCGGCCTCGCGTTCTCAAACGCCGTTATGAGTTTGGATAAGATGGGGTTTGACACCACCTTCTTCCTGCCCATGCACGTGAGCACTGAATTAATTGCGGATCTGTACCCTTTGATGGACGTGGGGGACAGATTCTTTGCAAATAGTTCCTCCAGGATTTGCGAGAGGTTTATAATTGACGGGTTGCAGGGGTCACATCCGTGGTTTGATGCCCAAAGGAACCACCTCCTCCATTGTCCTTTGTACATCTTGGATGTTGACTTCCTTACTGACTGCAACAGTCTGTCCGCTACCTCATTAGAGAAACAGTCTTCTCTAAGGCAAGTTTTTAAAGTCTCCACCCTAGAAGGTGTAGCACTTCTGGTGCAGGGTGGACTGTTGCGCCCCTGTGTTGAGTAAGAAAATTCACTGTCAAGGGTAGCGAAATTGGTTCTTCTTTCCTCATCTCCATCAGGTCCGGGAACCATGCTGCTGCTGGCCAATACGGTGCCATGAGTATGAACGACCCGGAACTCTCTCGAATCTTGTTCAATACCTGTTGTAGGAGGCTGAAGGGTAGGAACGCATAGCTGCACATCCCTTTCCATGAGATTGACAATGCATCCGTTGCCCAGGCTTGAGGGTCCGGGAACGGAGACACGTAGTTCGGCAGTTGTGTGTTTGTCTTAGTCGCGAATAGGTCCACATACGGCCGTCCCCACTTTTCGAACAGGGCTGCTCAGATGAGTGGGTCCAGCCGCCATTCCGTAGTCGGGATCTTGTCTCTCCTGGATAGTTCGTCTGCCCACACATTTTGACGACCTGGTATGTGTCTCTGGATTAGATATATAGAATCTTGGGAGCACACTTCCATGAGCCTCGTCGTTTCTTCCATCAGGGCCCTTGAATGTGCCCCACCACCTCTTTTTATGTAGGCTACCGTGGTTGTATTGTCTGACATTATCCCCACATGTTAGTTTATCAATAAATGTCTCCAAGTCTCCACTGCTAGTCGTATTGCCCTTAATTCGAGTAGGTTGATGTGCAAGCCTGTTTCTTTTTCGTCCCAAATCCCTGCTAACGTTAAATCCCCTAAGTGGGCTCCCTAGCCGTTGCCAGACGCATCCGTGAACAGTAAGATCTCTGCCTCCTTTTCCTTCAGTGGGGACTCCTGCTTGTAGGTTTTCCTTCTTCCTCCACCAGATCATATCTGGGATGTTGTACAACTTGATGATGTCTGACCATGAAGTTCGTGGGTTCCACTCTTCTTTCCTGAACCAGTGTATCTGTTTGACACGCCACTGTCCTCGGGGTACCAGTGTTGCTATTGAGTCTAGCAGCCCTATGACAGACGCCAGGTCTCTTGCTGATAACGCTGTCTTCCGTTGTACTTGTTTCAGGGTTTTCAGCGTTTTCTCTATCCTTTCTGCCTAAGGGCGAATCACGCACTTGCTTAAATCGAAATCCACTCCTATGAACGTGAATTTCTGAAGGGGAGTGAACCACGATTTCAGGAAGTTGATGCCCAACCCTAGACTTTGGAACAGCCCTAGGCTTCGGTCCAGTTGAGAAAGCAGCACGTTTGGTGACAAGCTGCGAAACAGCCAATCATATAGGTAGGCATGAGCTCTTACTCCTTCGCAATGAAGCACCCCTAGAATTGGCTTCAAGATCCTCGTAAACACCTGCGGTACCGTTGACAGCCCGAATGGAAGAGTCAAAAATTGATACGAAATGCCTTTGTGAACCAGCCTGAATAGGTGTCTCACCTTCCTGTGTAGTGGTATGTGGAGTTACGCATCCTCTAAGTCCACAGACGCCGTGTATTCTCCTTCTTGCAAGGCTTCCCGGATCTTTCCAATCGTTTCCATTTTGAAATGCTCTTTCTTTAAATGGCTGTTTAGCTTCCACAGGTTGAAAATTAAGCGCGTGCCCCCCCCCCCCTTCTTCGGGATCACTCGAGCTGGGCTCCAGAATCCTTTCGTGCCCGGAGGTGCCAGTTCCAACGCCCCTTTTTCCAAAAGTTTGTTGATTTCTTCTTGTAGTCCAGGAACTTCTTGGCTCGTTTCTTGTGGTGGCTTGTACGCCAGAGCTGGCCGTGAAGGAAAGGGGGGGGGGGGGGGGGGGTAGTAGCCGTTCTTCAACATATCCAAAATGAATTGGTCTAAAGCCACTTGTTCTCAGTCGGCCAAGTGTTTCAACAGCCTTCCCTCCACCTGTCGGTGAATGGGGGAAAACTTCTCCGCTACATCAATGTCTAACTCCTGGTCTACGACCTCTTCCTGTACCCTGACCTCTGCTTCTTGTGGTGTTCCCGCCCCTCCCCCTAGTTTGGGAAGGGGCTCCCTCTCGAAATGGCTGCATGTCGTTTTTCTTGTCATTCCTGACGTTCCCCTTGCTTCTACCTTCTTGTTGCATCAACCCCGTGTTATAGGTCGGGTATGTGGTCTCGCCCTGCCCCTAAAACCTCTCATGGATGATGTTGGCGTCCCAGTCGGTCTGGTTTTCTCCTTTAGTTCTGGTGCTAAGGCGAGCAATTTCCCGTTAAACACTTCTTTTGCGCCGTGGATCGGGAGGAGCCTTAGTTGTCCCGCGACGTCCGTGGAAACCGACTCCAGTAATGCGTCCCTCTTACGAAACACCGAGTTGAGTAGCAGTCTTGACGACCAGTTCAGGCTGTTTTGTTGGAAAGATGAAGCCCTCTTCATGATGTGAAGGCATTCCCTAATCGTCTGATTATCCTTAAGCTCGGGTTGTTCGTTAACCAGTGACTTGATTGCTGCCACCGACGCAGAGTATGCCAATTCCGCGTGAGAGTTGGCCCTTATACTGCACCTCAGCAGGGCTTCGTCATTGTCGTGGAGCTGCATAGTTGTTTTGATGAACGCTGGTGTCTTGATTGTCGAGTCTAGTTCTAAGTCCATCAGCTCCGTAAAATATTCCGCTTCAGGGAAGGTTTTATAACGTTTTTTGGGCGGTGCCCCTTTCCCTGTTGCCGTAAAAAACATCTTGGCTGATTTCGGGTCATGTGGTGGGAGAGGCTTCGAAACCGAAATTGGCTGACAATCTTTCCGAGTCAGAGATTCGTTATTTAAAAGTTGCCGAAATGCCACTGCTGACTGTGGTAGATGTACAGGTGCCATCTTTGTGCTGCCTGCATTAGCCAGGGTCTCCATTGGTGGGTCCTCTGGATTAATCTCCACCGGTGCCACCTGCTTACAAAAGAGCGTCTCTTTCAAATATTTAAGGGTGAAACTGGCGAAGGTTGCCAGCTAATCAAACTCGGTCCTTCCTCGAACGGGTTGTCATGGTCCGTTGACTCCGGAATCTGTGGTTTCCTAGCAACTTCCTCCCTCCATTGCTCTTCCTTATGTTGTTGTTCTTCGGTGAAGGATCTATTATCGATAAAGATGGAATCCTCATTAAACTGTACTCTCCTGAGCTTAGCCGGTGTTTCTTGTGACTGTTCACATGCCCTCTTTCTGTTATGGTAGGTGTGGTAGTCCTCATAGCCTTCACCGTACAGTTCGCCGTACTCATCGCCGCCATTGCCGAGTCTCACTGGAAAATTGTCCTAACTCACCCCATCGTCACTGTAATCCTCATCTTGATCTTCTGAATGAGCACCCTCATCGATGTGTTCCGAAAATGGTGCCACTGCCCTCACCGGTGACGTTTGCAATCCTTGGTTGCGATGTGTGAGCCTGGGTGGCGAATCGCCTGTCTGTTTATCCGGGCGAACTGGCGAACCGCACAGGCTTCTGTGTTGCTGTTCTTTCACTGCCCGCGAACCACCTGCTTCTTGGTTCGTTTTGCGAACCGACTGTTTGCTGCTGCCGCACGAGCCTGCCGCCAGCGAACCGGATCTTTTCAGCGGTTCTTGACGGATTGCCGGCGAACCGGCCGCTTGCACGTACCCTGTCGTGCCACTTAGCGATCACCACGCCTGATCGCCTGCTTTCAGCGAAGCGTTCGCATCGCTAGCCCTCCCGCTTACCCCTTTCTTGGGTGCGGGTAGAGCTTTTTTGCCACTTTTCAACTCACTTCCCTGTCCGCCTACCCTGTTCTCGGGAGCGGACTAGGGTGGCCCTATTTTGGAATGCTTTCCAATTCTTTTACCTTTACATGAATTACCTGACGAAGTCTTGCTTGGTTGGTTGTCTTTCGGAGCTACCGCCTGCTTTTTCGAATCTGTTGGTTTCTGTGGTTTTGGCGCCTTTCCGCTGATCGCCGGCGGACCTTTTGTGTCCCCGCGCTGCGAATCCTTTGTTCTTTGCTTCCCGTCCGCGTCGGTCACCTCGTTTTGCACAGATAAGTCATTGTTCAAAGTTACCATGCTCATGTAATTTTCAGTAGCCGATGGTTGAATTGGTTGGGCACTTTGCGCTACCAGAACGTTCATGCTGGCCATCAAACCTGCTAATTGGCTTTGAAACGACTGCTGCATCTCACTAAGTTTCAGGTCCACGTGGTTGATCACTTTCGTACTGACATTCAATTCCAATTTATTGGTTTTCGTCTCCACCACCGAAAGTGCCATCTCTCGAGCCGCCGTTAGCATAGAACCCAAGGAGCCTTCTGGATAATTTGACTTTTCATTTTCTTCGAACCCCTCGAAATCTGCCGTCGTATCCGAACTCATGCTCGCCATGTCTTTCATGAAAATCGGCGCATCCGGGTCCCGGCTCATGCTTGCCAAACGTTCGTCCAGGCTTGCCTTGTGTTTTTCCGCTTTCTTTTTTAGTTGTGCCTTCTTCTGGTCGGAATGCCTCCAAGTGCACTTTCTTGACAGTTTCGGCTTTGTGCAGTGCACAAATATCGCATATAATTTCGACAAAATTGCACTGCCGACACCTTCTACAAAGCGGATGCAAGTCTTTCGGTGTTTTTTTTTTGACAGGTGCATGATGGATACGTTCCTCCTTTCAATAGTTCGTTGACATTATCAACTTCTTCGTCTCCTGTTTCTTGTTCAAAGTTACCTTCTTGATTTTCGTTATTCTCCATATTCTCCATAAAAGGGAATCCAAGGCGCACGCTCGACCTTAACTGTCGCGTGCTCAAAAGCGAATGGGGTTTTCCCCACGGGAGGCAGGCAGCTGCAGCAGGCATGCTGCGCAGCGCACCTGGCGGTGAAAACTTGCAACTAGCATTGAAATAAAAAAATCGGAGTATTTTTAGTTTGAGCATGGGAAAAAGCCAAATCAGCGAATTTAGCATAAGAACTGAAGGTAAGTAATTTTGCAGATAGTAAGAAACACATAATCCTTTAAGTGTTGTAGGGTATACCTTCTCGTTCCATATCTACTTATCTAGTTTGACTAATGCTGTGACTCGTCCACCTTGTCCCAGTCCAGGTCCAACTCTGGCTGCAAGTCCAAGGATAGTGACTCATCCCCCTTCCTCGTCAGTACTCCCCCCCCCCAAGGCCTGAAGGTTGTCCGAAAGTACGGTGGATTGTCCTTCATCCCTGACCATCAGTTTTGGAAGCTGGTGGCGGTTGGGGTACCTTTTTATCCATCGTGAAGTGATCCCAATACTGTTCCACCTCCTTGGTGTTCATTACTTTCTTGTGTGATGCATCATGGATGGAGACAATTCAGTATGTTATGGGCTTCTCCTGCACTCTGTATGGGACTTTGAAGATTCGCTCCAACTTTTTAGCTACGTCTTTCTCAGCGTTAGTCAAACATGATTTCGAATCTTGACCAATTCTCCAACTTTAAATTCAACCATTGTTTTTTGGTGCATGCAATTTTTGCTGATCTGGCCACTTCTGCGAGGTGGGCCGAGACCAGGTCTTAAGCTTTGTTCATTTCTTGCTCTTGTTGCATCATGGTGGGCTGGTGGTGGATCCTCCGGAAGGCTGATTATGCGGAATGGAACTCTCGAAACTTCGAGGTGCACAAGGTAATAAAGAGTCTCGCCAGTACTGATGTGCGAAGCTGTGTTGATGCAATGTTGGTAGCAGTGGCCCTCAGGTGGTATCATGATCCTCAAGAAACGCCCTGACACAGCCCTTCATCATCCGATGTCCCCTCTCGGCTACGTTAGATTGTGGATGATACGCCGTGGTGCAATGAGGCTTGATTCCAGTTAAAGCCAGCCGGTTGGTAAGGCTTTTCGAAAAGAAAGTCAAGATGGAAGCCAAGGTGCTTTGGCTTCCCTGCCGTTAGCGTCGCTTCAGTTTTGTGAGTAGCTCAATTAAAAGTTCGTTTGGTATCACCTGAGCGGCGCAAATTCTTGTTGGGGATAGCTGTTCATGCCCTTATAGCCACTTCCCCCTTAGAGCACGAGACTGAACACAGTTTAAAGATTTGAAACTACGTATACTCTGAGACATGACATTGACACGTTTAGACATTGAATGGCCATCTCGTGAACTCTTTTTTGACTCACTGTGGCACCACATGATGCTAGGAAGCCTACGGAGGCCTTTGGACTCATCACCCTTATATGTTGAGCATCAGCAACAACTAATGCTTTTGCAGCTTAGATGATATTTTGAACCTAACTAGAAGTTTAAGTAGTATGGAAATCCAGTACAAATTTTTTTCTAGAGACTTTTTGTGTGGGGGGGATGCAAATTTTCGGCTTGATTGCAAGAGTATACATATATACTTTACCCTGGTCACATTCTTGCTCTCTTCTGAAATTTGAATTTGCCAGACTGTGTAGCCTCCTCTGTATTTATGGGGCGGTCTGTCGTGTTATGCTGCCATTTCTTAGCAAGTTGCTTCACCAAGTCCCTTCCAACTACATGTTTTCATTTGGATGGATGGTCCTTGGATGTTCATTAGGGGTATTTGTTGGACTTCATGGAGCTGAATGGCAATAGTTCAAGGCATCTAAGGTGGTTATCTCTTGCTGAATTCGGTTTAATCAATGTTACTGCACCACTCCACTCGAGCGCGTGACGAGTTGCCACACAATGGACTACAATGCCATTGTCTTTCAGGTTATTTCTGCCGTTTGCCGTGGGTTGGCTCAATCTAGGCCTCACTCCTTTTCTCGTTTCACCAATACATGCGGCTCTGCAGTCCTTGCACGGCACCCTGTACACACCTTCATGAGTGTTCTTGACTCCTCCCATATCCTGTTCATCCTTGGGTTTCTGGGTCTGTCTAGTTGGCAACCAGGCTTCATTACTCCACTTTTTGCCAATGCATTTTTCAGTTCGTCTGCATTTTTTAGGAAAGTCTTGAATCGGTCAGCTTACACTCTCAAAGTAAGTCATGGTTACTCTCGGGCTTCCTCTTTGGTCTGTTGTTTTTCCACTCCTCCATCTCTATCATCTTCACTGTAGTCGTCACTAGGACAACAGCTTTCTTTTTGAGTCTCTTCAGTAACCCTGCTGGATAGCCTACTTTAGTCTTCAGTCTTTTTTAGGCACTAGGGTTGTTAGACACATGAACTACAGGTTAGAGTTCATTATTTTTAATTTAATGCTACTGGACACACCTGTCTTCACATAGACAGTGGTTTCTTCTTCATCCTCCAGACCAGCATTGTGAAGGATGCTCTCTTAGCCCTCTGTCACAAAATGGCAGCCTCGTAGCTCGTCACCACCTCCAGATGAGGATGACATGAGTACACGACAAGAGGGACAATTTAGCTGGATAAATCCAAGCGGAAAATCCCAGGATCTTTGACATGACACTTGATACTGTCATGGATGTGTAGTTGTTGTTTAGCTGTTGTTGCTTGGCTCAAGCATCTTCCCATTTCTGACCCTGATTATTTCCTTAACCCCATGTCCTATTACGGATTTTTTTTTGATAAACCATGTCCAGGCATCTATGCAACTACACACAAAGTGTGTACAGTACGACCGTCATTGGACAGTCCTTGTGATTTTCATGTGATTCGCGATCTAAGTTTGCATTGTGACCATCAACACGCCTTCAACAATTACACACGGCCTCGGCTTAACAATTGGACACGGCCTCTCAGCTTGCTCTTACATTTTCCACAATTTGAATTTCTCTGGCATTGGGATTTATCCTGAATGTGACAAAATATAACCATTCCCAGTTCACAATTAACCGAAAAATGTAACACTGACATATGTTTTTTTAAAAAGATTACATATGAAAGCATTGTATACATAAAGCATGGACATGAATGGTGGACACTCATCCTTTAACTTTTTGGTTTTTGCTTATCCCTGCTACCTTCCCCTTACATTTTTCACAATTTGAATTTGCGCTGCGTTGGGATTTATCCTCTACATGACAAAATATTAACGCTGGGCCGATCACCTTTTTCCTACCCGAGCCAATCACAAGCCGACTATTAAACAAAACTAGCCAATATCAAATCTGGATAACGATTAACGATAGCAAATTCCAATAACCGATCATGCAAGGGTAGGGTGACTTCTTCCCTTCGACCTTCCCCAAGCAAAGTACGAGTCCAGGGTTCGGTTCTAATCATGACTTTTACTACGGATGACTGACGAGGTACATGTTGACTCGGACATTTTGACCGCTGCTCTGCTCTTGACTGACTGACTAGTGCCGCCAGGTGGCGCGCGAGCGCGAAAGCGTTGGGAAAGGCCAGCTGGGTGGGAAATGGAGAGCTGGGGGCAGCTTGCCATTCTCACAACCCCAATTCACAATTAACCTAAAACTGTAAAACTAAAGAATATCTTTATAAGAAAACGAATATTTTAACAAGCTTAAAATTAGTTTTTACTATCCTAAAATACTTACTTTCAGTATGTGCTTACATCATTAAATAGCCAAATCAAAGTGATTTAAGCACATACTGAAGGTTAGTATTTTGCAGATAGTAAGAAACTACTTCTGAAAACATTGCATACATACAGCATAGGCCTAAATGCACATAATCTTCAGAAGAAATTTGATAAAACTAGAAAACCTTTTACAGTCACATGCTGCTTGTTTTCAAACACGAAAAAAGTAACGCTAGCGTGACTCGCTCACTGATCTTTGCTAGTCAGGCAAAGGGAACAGTGTTATGCCAACGAAACCTGCAACAACTGCAATGATTGTTGCTCACCCAAACTTGAAACAATTAAACTAGTGTTGGGCGGTACCAGATATTTTTCAGCCGGTGCCGGTACCAAGCTTAGTACCCCTGTACTCGGTTTTTTCCGGTACTTATGAATGAGGAGATATCTGATATTATAGTGCCATGGTGCCAATACACGATTTATAAATCACAACAAATTTTATTGAAAAATGTGTTCTGTTGATATAGTTTTTTAATGAAAAAACATTAATTGATTTTTCCCGTCTGATTTAAGCTTAATGCATGTCTCACGACATATTTGAAAAAAAAAACCATCGTCTAAAATTTATGGTTATCCAAGCAAAAAACTAAATATAAACAAACACTGTTGTAGCATCAAAGTTATGCAAATATGGCTCCACTTTTAGAATTGTTTAGAATTCCAATTTTACCATTGTTGATATTTAACAGATTGTTGCACTGCTTTGAGCCCTACAACACAAGGGCTAAATGAACTAATGTTACAATTTTACTGCCTTTTTTCACATTAAAACAATAACTGTATTTTAACAATGCACGGTATTTGGTTCCATGGGTTTTTGGTACAGCGGTACACCGTGACAACCGGTTTACCACCCAACACTAAATTAAACTCTGCTCTGGAAGTCGACACCTATGAAATAAATGCATCTGTTATAATCATTGATTATAATTCAGGGTTCACACACATCTTCATAAACGATTTTCCATACCTTTTCAAACCCCAATTTTTTTACTTTTCCATGCCTATTTTGTGACTTTTGAATACAAGTTAGGACCCTAACAGCCCATAGTATTCAAAATACTACTAGTAATTAGCAGTAACACCTCAGAGGAAGGGGGGGGGGCGCGCTACACGATACCAAAAAAAAATGCAGACTCCCTAACTGGCTACTGTAAAAAAAAAATTTCAGTACCCTCCCCAATTCCTGTAAAATATGTGTGTCAACAAAATTTGCAAGTATGCATAACAGGCTTATCTATTAGTAAAACATTGAAGTTCCATCCTATTTGCAATAAAAAGTGTCTTAATCTGTTTGATTTAACTTTAGTGAGGGTGCCCATTTCTTAAAAAAAAGTTTAAATAATGTGTTTCCCCTGCGTGAAGGAGACTATAAAATGTGCCCTTCTTCCCCTAATGAAGCAGACTAAAAATATGACACCCCCGGTTACAAAAGTGTTTCTCCTCCCCTCCCAGCGACGGATAACGATTGGTCCCTAACTGGAACCACAGGTATTTCGGATGACGTAAGATTCAGATAATCTGATTAATGTTAATAGACCAGCCATACTGCACACAAGGGGAAAAAAATCACACAAAAAAAGTCAAGGGAAAACCTGTATTGCTTAACTCTGTAACTTTTATTTATATTTTCACGATGGCCAGTCATTGAAGAATTGAATACTATAAAGATATTTTGTCAATAATATAGGCTTAATAAAATATAAACTAAAATGGTACCAGTTGTAGTGGTGCTCACAGGTCCTTGAGGTGCCTACTGTTCTGCACTGACATCTGGTGTGGTCTCAGGATATTTAGAAGTACTTCGGGTGGCGGTTTTTACTTTTGCGGCGTATAAACTAGCATAGCAGTCACTACTGCACGGTTAGGAACAGAGCGTCTAGGTCCTATCTAAAGTTTAGTACTATCTAATCGTTTTTGGTTCACTACCACCAGGTTGGTGGTTTAATTGCTAACCTTAGGCTTTAAATAAAAAAGAGTTGATTTTAGTTAAAACACTAGCAAATTAAATCTCTCTAGATGCAAACTGAGTTGAAAACTCTTTGTTTTAATAAACAGGGGAAATGAAATACAATTTACATTGGCAACTAGTCTGCAAAATAGCTTTGAATAAAAGCACATAAGTACTTTTTACATAAAAAAAATTATCGGCAACGAATTTAAAACTAAAATTCACACTTACAATTTCGAATAGAAAATGTTCTTTGGTGTTACCTAAACACCTCTAAGTTAGAAAAAGTACCTCACGATTTCAGTCTTAGTCTTAGTTTAAGATTATGTTTCAAGGCATCTTGCACAAGATTAAATCTACTTATTCACATTGAGTCAAGCTAGCAATAATCAGGGCCCTACCATCGAAGTCTGTGCTTCTGTAATTATGCTACAGGACCTTGGTGATCTCAAAAAAGGTTTGTTTACATTTTGTAAGACAAACAGAAAGAAAGCCGGTGTTTAGAAAGGGGACCTTAAACCCTTAAGTTATGGGAGGGAAGACCAGAAAATGCCGATGGTTTTAACTACCCATAATCACAAATCCAAAGTCAAAAGTTAAGTTTAAATCTTTAAGTTAAAAATTTTGAAATAAAGTTCCTAAAAATTAAGTTAAAGCTAAAACTAGTTATCTAAACTACTACCTTGCCCGGCATGGCAACACTCGGACTGGGGACATCTCTGCTCCGACCGCCGAAGTAACGTCTGACTTGGAAATTGAGCTATGCTGTGGATGAATCCTTGCAGGTCGTATATGGGGGAGGGAGGGAGCGGACATCCGCAACGACTGCACGTTTTGGCGGCAAGAGAGGCAGGCTGCCTTGGAGGAGAAAATTTTGTGGTTTCGCCTGAGCCAAGCTGCACCACGTGAGGGCTTTAAAGGGAACTGTAAGGATCTGAATGGGCTTTCAAAAGGGAGGGAATAGGGGGTTTATACTGATTGGCTGGATCTTTTGATCTCTAGGTGGCTCGATCCAGGACCGTTGGAGCCGTTGAGGGTTTTGGATACTGGAAGGGATTGATGAGTTGATGGAAATGCAACAGTCCAAACTACGATGTTATGCATCGCAACCATTGAAGGAAGGAGGGGGGGGGGGGGGGCGAAGTGTTTAGCTCAAATCTTTTTACAAACGTGATATTTAATAGTAGGAATGTTACAACGGTCGAAGCTCTGAAATAAATACAAGATAAACACTTTTGGAAAAAATGTCCGGTAATATTCGAAGGAAAGTTTTGCCGAGTTCAGTAGTGTTCTGAGACCTAGTTTTTGATAAACTGTTGCCCAATTAAATTAAATAAAAGGTTAAATATACCAGCTTATTCCCTGAATGCTAGAACGCATGAAAAGTTGTGAAATATTATTGCAGCCGCTAATAATAAAAATGACAGTCGAAGTTTTCATAAATAACTTGGCCTTTGCTAGAATAAAAACATGAAGTGTTGGGTTTTCAAATACATGTATGTGAGGTTTAAAACCTCCTAAACAACACTAAGCTGGTTGGCTTTATGCCTGCAAAAGAAATAAAAGTAATTACAATTTTTGTACAAGGTGTTGAAAATGGCGATTGAAGATTTGCGTGCGGTACCGGTCATTTTGGTGACTTTCAAAATGATGTAGAGAATTATTGAAGAGGAAATTTAAAGTTCTGTTTTCGCAGAAGTCTTGGGAAAGCTCAGGTGCATTAAGGGCCGCAAATTTCAAACGTTTTGGTCCATTTTTCACGGAGATATGGTATTTTAAAGACTGAGGTCTTTTTAGGCCTATTGAGCGCTAATGAAAAAAAAATTGTTCGTTGCGAAAACGATAAACCCTCACGTTTTTGATCTTTTGAGCAGAGGTCTCCTCTCAAATCTGATGGTGAAGACTAGCTTCTTTACAGGCCCCCTAGCGGGCGATTTCATTTAGGGTTCCTTTTGAATCCAAAATGAAAGCTAAAACACAAAGTTAGTGCACACAGGTATGCAAAACACTCAGCTGCCAAGCCACTGTAATCTAAAGTTGCAAAAATTACCTAAATTTGAGCAATCAGCAAACTAAATCGAGAAATACAACTCCTATTTAGCTTGTCATCTTCCCTTAATACAAAGGCGAAGTCTAAAGGTTTGGGATACTTATTCCTACTCCAGGATCAAAACAAAGTTAAAGGTACACTTTTTACACAAAATTAAAATTACCATTTTATTTTTGTGGGGGACTGACGTTTTTGTGGCAAAGTTAATTTGAGTAAATCAAAGTTACAAGTTATAAAAGGACACTATTTTTGGTTTTTTGACCATAAGTTACAAAGTTAGGGGTTTTGCAATCATTAACTATTAAACGATATAATCGCAACATTTAATGCTCTAACCAGTCAGCCGTCCACAGAAAGTTTTTTTTTATCTGGGAAAACCTCGAAAAAAGACCCCTGGGCGCACTCCTCAGGATCTAGCTTGCGATAAGGATCGGAATAGAGGGTACTATAAGCGCATGCGGAACCATAAGCTCTATTTAAAGTTAACAGATTACCACTTGAACGGTTTGAGGTTACCAAACAACTTGTTTTACATGAAAATTTAAACACAGAAGGATTTTGAGATAGGTCCCATAACTTAAAAATACAAAATACAATGCTAGGAGGTTTTATGGATAATAACGCAACAACCTTTTAATCAGAGTTTACCTTTTGCCCTCAGAGGTGAGACAGACACATTTTTTAAAGAAAAATGTTTCGTGAAAACTAAAAGAGGAGATAGCCAGGAACACTAAACTCCCGTAGATATTCCTAATGAATATTAATTACGTGTCGTACAATCTCTGTTAAAATCCTTCCACAAAGGAAGGCGTTGATAATGACAGGGAGAATAACACTGTGACTTAAAATTTAGGTGTAAAGGTCCGAATTGGGAAAAGCTGACAGTTTCTTTAAGTGAGGTTGTCCTGACAACGTACCTCTTAACAATTAAAGAAAATTTACACAAAAAATGGTGCAAAGTAATTTTTTTGCTCCACCACTGGTTTAACTTTTAATAAAAAAAAGCTCAATTACTATTTAGTTTAAACAAAACACCTACCTGCTCATGGTATCTGCATTAGTACGAGACTTTTCAGGTTTGTACAATGAAGCAGTCTTGAAGATTTAAGACAGTAAAGCAGTAAATACAATTTTTATGTTTAGGTTAGGTGGTCCTAGATGGAGCCACGTTTGTAGCGATCCACTACTCACTACAGCTTAACACTTCAGAAGAAAACTATTTGGTTAGGTTTTCAAGAAAAAAAAAACGAGAATTTTAGCCTGTTAAAATTGGTTTTTACTATCATAAAAATACTTACCTTCAGTACTCACGCTAAATTTGCTTAATTTGGCTTTTCCCATGCTCAAACAAATAATTTTCTTAAATTTTTGAATTTTCCGCCTGTTGCCCGTTTTCCCCGCCAGGCGCGCTGCTCAGTATACCTGCTGCAGCTGCCTGCCTCCCGTGGGGAAAACCCCATTTGCTTTCGAACCTTTCTCGTTCTTCAGCGGGGAGGCGGGCGGGTTGTACTGAAGGTAAGTATTTTTATGATAGTAAAAACCAATTTTAACAGGTTAAAATTCTCGAGCGTCGAAGTAAGTTAAACTGTACAACATGTCAAGAACCTGGTGGAGAAGTATGTCTTAGTCCAGCAAACAAGGCCGCAGTCCTGTGTAGGGCCAGCGGGTCGTTTAGCTTTGCTCCGTAAGGTGTACGGTGAAGATACGTCCAAAGAGAAAAATCGGTTGTTCGGGAGGCGTCCATACAGGGGTCGGCCAGAAGACGCTCGTGGTATTGGGACCGATTGGGCTGACGAGGGCTTGTTGGCTGTGTAAGAGCGTATTTTGGATGGAAGCTTGTTGATGAAGATGGCGATTACCAACTTCGTTGTGATGAGATAGGAGAAGACCTTTGGATCCTAACAGCTCCTCTTCATCAGGATGGTCTTGTGTTGTCAGCACGGAAGGGTCCAATTTGGAGGATGAGCCTGTAGCGACCGTGGTCGCCCATCCAGCCATGCACAGTGAGCGCAAGGCCCAGAGAACGAGCGGGCCAGAGGAGATCCTAGGAGACAATGTGATGATGGAGGCGATGCCGCAATGGTTGGGCCAAGTGCCGAATCGCAAACACAAATGATTTGTAGCTGCAACCGGAAGGTCAGTATTTCCAGCAGACACCACGGTCCCGGAAGTGAAGAAAAAGAACATTTTGCCGGCCCCCCAGCCAGGCCGGCTAAAAATGGTTTCTTTTAGCCTAAAACATACTTAACCTGATAATTTTGCATTACATTCCTCGAATGTGATGTTCCCCTGGAGGTTTCTTCGGGTGCGCAGATGCCTGCTTGCATATCCCACTGCGCATGCGCGGCGCAGTATTCCCTTATAAAAGCGAGAGCGTGGACGCTTTCGTCATTCATTTTACTCTCAATTCTGTCCGGCGGTGACTCGAGAGAGGAGGTAGGGCGGGAGTTAGGTTAAGTATGTTTTAGGCAAAAAGAAACCATTTTTAGCCGGCCTGGCTGGGGGGGCCGGCAAAATGTTCTTTCTTTATTGCCAAAACATATGAACCTGATAATTTTGCATTATCAGATGACCTCGTCAAAATTTGGTGGCGGGCACCGCTCTGACGGGCGCCCCAGGAAGAAAGCAGGCTTAGCCCCCAAATATTATCTGGAAGAGAAAAATTGCACTTTATTCAGAACAGTACGGAAACAGGAATTTGGATCTCTTTCGTAGGAATTGGTGGTCCTGAAAAGGACCGTCGTTATAGGTTTTGCTTCCTTCTGGATGGCTTGTTTCTGCTTCGTTCTGAATGCTTAAGGGGGCTGACCACGGTTCTGGCTACGACGATTGGTCCCAGCCAGAAGGTTTGGGTGTAGCTTTGATTCTTTCTGTTCTGACAGTAGACCTGGTTGAAGGGTAGACTTTTTGGAGTGTCGACTACTAAGTTTAGGAGGAGTAGAAACCATGCTGCTGATGGCCAGAGAGGGGCTATTAGGAGGAACAGGCTCGGGCTTTCTTCTATTTTCCGAAGAACTTGTGGAAGTAGTTTGAATGGAGGGAAGAGGTAAGCAAACAGGTTGTGCCATGGGAACGTCAGAGCGTCTACTGCAACTGCTGCTTTGTCCGGGATCGGGCTGATGTAGTGGGGAAGTCTGGCATTGTGCTTCATGGCGAATAGGTTCAGCATCAGTGTGCCCCACATGTTGAAGAGATATTCGCAGATGGATTTCTTGAGGCACCATTCGCCCGTCGGTGGTTTCTGGCGTGACAGAGAATCGGCAATCACATTTCTGTTGCTTAGGATATGTAGTGGCAGGCAGCAGGGTGATTTTGTTCGGGATGCACAGATTGAAGATTTCTGAAGTTAGGTTGTGTAGTGATCTTGATTTTGTCCCGCCTTCCTTTTTGATGTAAGCTAGGGCTGTCGTGTTGTCGGCTTGGACCTGGACTACCTTGTTTTAGATTTGTGGGAGAAAGTGTTAAAGGGCAAGCGGGATTGCTCGAAGCTCGAAAATGTTGATGTGGTTTTCACATGGCGTCGGCCAAAGGCCGGAAATTTCCAGGATGCCTAGGTGTGAACCCCAGCCGGTTTTTGAAGCATCTGTGAAGATGAGGAGATCGGGTGGAGGTTCTTGGAGTGGTAGTAATCGTCAGGTTTGTGACGTCGGACCACCATAGAAGGGTTTTGAAGGGGAAATCGTTGTTGAATGGGTTCAGTTTGTCGGGTTGGTTTTGGTTGATGGATCAGTTGTCTATTCGGTGGTGATGAAGAGGCTTGACCATCCATCGGCCGTAAAGGACAATGTTCGCCTTTGCGTCCATTTTCCCGATGACGGAGCTCAATTTTCGGGCGGAAAAGCTTGTCTGTTGCGGAAAGAGGCGGATGTGTCGAAGGAGGTACTCGATTCGGTCGGTAAGGGAGATATTCTTGCTGTTCGTAGGTCGAATGAAGCGCCGAGGAACGTAAAAGTTTGAGCTGGAGTGAGGCGTGACTTTGTGTGGTTCACACCGAAACTTTAATAGGGAGATAGTCTTGTCTCTGTTGAGTTCCAGATTGTGGGGGTTTGGATTGTTGAGATCCCAGTCGTCTAGGTAGGCGCTGGCCTGGATTTGTTGTTGGTGAAGGTTTGCCAGGACTGGTTTTAAGATCATCGTAAAAATCATTGGAGCCGCATTTACTGCGAAGGGAAGAGAGCGGAATTCGTAGACCTTTCAGTCGTAGATGAAACGGAAAAGAAGGGTGATCGACGGATGGAGAGGGACGTGGAGATAGGTGTCTTCCAGTTCGATCGAAACTGTCCAGTCATGTTGTTTGAACGAGAGGCGGATGGACTCGAGTTTCCATTTTGAAGTGTTCGTTGTGAACGTATTTGTTGAGCGGTTTCATGTTGAAGATCAGACGAGAGCCTCCCGACTTCTTTGGCCGGGTGAAAATAGAGCTGTAAAAGCCTGTGCCTGGGTTGTGGCATATCTTGATTGCGGCTTTCCGTAAGAGTTCCGAGACTTCGAACGAAAGGGATTGTGTGATCGATGGCGAGAACTCCCACGGAGGGGAGGGTGTTAGCGGCGGTGGGTATAGGAGAGTCGGCCGAAAGCAGTGTTTTATGATTGATAGAATTTCCAAGTTGTGAGTTAGTTCCTGCCAGGCCGGGAAGAAATGGCGGAGTCTTGCGCCGACTGGAAGACAGGAAAGGCGAGAGACGTCATTGCTGGTTCCTGCGACAGTTGCTCCTGCCTCCTGGTGATAAGGGGCGGCTGCGGCGGTCGGGGGTTGCGGCTCGCTTCTGCTGGTTGCGTTGGCCGGAGCGGGAGCGAGAAGGGTCGTGCCGAAAGGGCTGTTGGTTTCTCGGCTGAAAGGAAGAGTAGTCGTTCGGTCGGCTGGGTGGCGGATTGGCCGAAGCTTTGTACCAGTCATCTGAAGGAAGAAGGGGATTAGTTTGTTTGTTCTTCTGAAAGGGGCGGTTGGACGAAGAGTTATATTTTTGTGGTTTAGGCTACCTTGGGATGTCCAAGTTTGGGGCCAAAGTCGGGATAAGGCCACGGAAGAGGGTGTCTGACTCATGGATAGGTTGGTTGCGGAGACAATGCCGTGTTGAAACGTTTAGGTTATTGGCGGACGAAAGGGCAATTTCCCGAAGGAGGAGAGTGTTATTAAATAGGGCTCTGGTGCCCAATTCAAGGAATGATAGGTTGCGAAGCTTGCTTTTTGGAAGAGCTGTGAGATTAGGGACGACAGATAACGAATTTCTTCCGGGCTTGCGTCCGAGGAGAGCTTTTCATACAAGGCGTTGACGTCTGTATTTAGGACGTCAGCTTGTGAGGCTGCACATAAGCTCAGGCGTAGGCATTTGTCGTTTTCGAAGAGAACGAAGGTCGGGATGTCAGCCTTCTTTGGGATGGA
This sequence comes from Lithobius niger, assembly GCA_023313725.1. NCBI lineage: Eukaryota > Metazoa > Arthropoda > Chilopoda > Lithobiomorpha > Lithobiidae > Lithobius > Lithobius niger. Next base: position 178,390 of record JAHWFP010084630.1, read on the forward strand.
GAGGGCAGTCCTGAAGTCCATTCTGATCTAACTACAGAGAAATTCACATTCAGAGTAGGTGTCAAAGTTGTGCAGGTTAGTGGCGCCATCTCCGAGCGGGCGGAAGAAGCTGTTTTCGCGTCCAGGGCGTGGGGCAGGTGGCTCCTTGTCGAGGATGAGGGGGTCGCCTTTGTCGAGGAGAGAACCTCCATTTCGGAGGAGGCATGTTAGTAAGGTCATGGATTGACCGAGGAGGTTGCGTGTCTAGGAGTCTTTGTCCCGAAAGACGAAGCCAAATCTAGTTTTAAGACCCCGATTGATGACGGGAGCATCGGCGGACTGCGAAGGCTTGAATAAAAAACTCCGAAAAAGTCAATTCACTAAAAAATCACGCACACTTCCACAAACTAGACACTTACTCCTATGTCCAGCAAATTTTCGACAACTAACTGTTGTCATCATCAGGCCTTTAAGGTTGATTTAGTCCCTGATCACATCTTGCTTCAACGTTGTTTACAAGTGCCGTTTTCGAACTCGCCGGTAATGGTGGCCTACTACATTTTTCGGGCCGTTGCACGTCTGCCTTCTGCTCGCTCATTTCCCATCGCCTACTCAATTCTCTTTCCAGTTCACCGTTAACCAGGTGGCTCACGTTAGGATTTGATGGTCCTTGAATGTTCATCAGTGGTTTTTTATGCAATTCATGTTGTTTAATTGCTACTGATTCCAGGCACCTAAGATGTTTATCTCTTGCTGAGTTTGAGCTCAAAAGTGTCCTGGGTTTTTCCCAATCAATTGTATGTCGTGTCTCCATGCAATGCACTGCTATTCCGTTGTCCTTCTTCTTATTTCTCACATTTGCCATGTGTTGTGCCAGTCTCACTCGTACTCCTTTTCTGGTCTCGCCAATAATTGCATGGGACACGGTACACCGCTTCTCTCGTATTCGCTACACGTCCCATCGCCTGTTCATCCTTCTCCTTTTGTGTCATGTGAGCTTGATGTTGGACAGTCACACTTTTCTTCACTTTATTGCTAATACGTTTTTTTAAGCCCTCCACATTCTTCAAGCACGCATTTAAGCCTCGCTTCCTCAAGACGTCTCGAATCTGGTCAGTCACTCCCCCATGGTAAGTCAAACTCACTCGTGGTTTTTCTTCTCTCTTCGTAGTCTTGCTGTCACACTCATTCACTTCTCGCTCTCTTCTTTTAGCTGACGACACAATCGAGTACGCATTCTTCTTAAGCCGATTCAGCATTCCCCTGGGTATCCCAGTCTAAGAAACTTTGCTTTTGCCTCATCCAAGAACGGCCTCGTTTTTTCCACTTCAATATTGTTTCTCACTAGCCTAACAAATTCATTTTGGGCAATAGCTCTTAGTTGTTCTTTCGGATGGCCCGAGTTGTACAGTATGGCCCTCTTCGTTGACATTGGTTTGACATACGGTTCAAACTTTAATCTGCCTCCCTCACTCCTCTTCACTCTCACATCCAGGAATGGGAGTGACCCATTTTCTTCCTTCTCTGCCGTAAAGACCAGTCCACACCTCCAGTTGTTAACTTTCTCCATAATGCATTCTAGTTGTCTCTTCCTTAGCACCGCGAAAACATCATCAACAAATCGCTTCCACATCCGTACTCCCAAACCAGACCCTAGGACCATCTCGTCAAGGTGCTGTAAAACCATCTCGGCAATGATGGGCGAGCTGGAGTAGCCCATTGGAGCGCCACTAACTTGCCAATACGTTCTCCCTCCATACTCCACATAAATCGAGGCTAGAAGCACTTTTAACAGAGCCCTGTCCTTCTTAAATTCTTTCTTTGGTACACCCCACCTTAGTCTCGAGTATGCGAGCATCTCTAATATCAACCGGTGAGAGAGGCTGGGGAAAAGTTTCACAATATCGAAAGAGACCAGAATTTCATCTTCTTCGAGCACTAGGTGTTCAATTTCTTTAAGTAAATCCTCAGTCTTCTTAAGCCTACTGGTGCCTCTCACATACTTTTTCAGGGACTCGGCGACCTCCCAGTCCAATTTTTGTGCCATTCCCCCCTTGGCTGATGTAATTAGCCTAAGGGGGGCTCCCTCCTTGTGTGTTTTTACCTGCACAAAAATAGTCGGGAGAATCTGGGGGGGGGGGGGGGTTGGAGACAGTCTCTCGAGATCATCTTTAGACAAAAATCCTTCATCCTTCAATCTTTTCAAACTGAACCGAACATCACTCATCGGTCTGTTCCCCACATTCTCCTCAGTAGGGCTGTAGAAACCTGAACTTTCTATATCGTGTTTTACTCTTTCGTCATGATCATCCCTGGCTAGGACGACAGTCAGATTCGCCTTGTCAGCTTTACAAATAACAACACTGGCATTATTCTTCAACTCCCTAATTGCTTGCGCTTGAGCCACTGACACATTCGCTCGAACCTTAGGGAGAGGTGTAACTACCAACTGCTGCAATTTCAGACGATCTTCAGGTGCCAGGTATATCCTGACAGCAGCTGCTGAACATCAGCGATCAAATTCATTTTCCCATTCACATTGCCACCTGGTTCCACAGGGACGAATTTCAGATCCAAGTTCAGTACACTTATCTGGTCTGGTGTCAGTTCAATACCAGAATTATTTACTACATACGGATACTCTTCTATCTTACTATCTCCACTCTGATTCCTTCCCTTCATACCACCACAATCGTCCACCCTTAGGGCCATCTCGTAAGAAGGCCTCTGCACCTCGATTTTTTCCAGCTTTTTTAAATGACGATCTTTTGTTACTCTCACTAGCCACTTTCCTCTATCTCTAATAAACTCCTGCAACTTTCCCCATATCTGTTCAGAAAGTTTATTTTCCACAAAGTTCTTCAGCATAAACACATTCGTCCTAAGTTGCTTCAATTTTGCATGGCACTCACCGATTCTCGCTGCGAGAAACTGGAAGGCGGTGTTCGCGGCTTAACTTTAACACTTTTCGGCACTATCCGCTCTCTCTTGCAAGCAAGATTAAAGGCTAGATGGCATTCAAATCTTAAAACAGCATCACTATCCTTTCCTTAATCAGAGACCTCACTTTCTTTAAAACCAGCTGGGAATGTGCTTCCCTAATCTCACGAAAGCTTCGTTGAAGTTCGTACTGTGGAACATGATGAAATTCCGATTGTAGTAGGCCACGATTACCGGCGAGTTCGGAAACGGAACTTGTAAACAACGTTGAAGCAAGATGTGATCAGGGACTAAATCAACCTTAAAGGCCTGATGATGACAACAGTTAGTTGTCAAAAATTTGATGGCCATAGGAGTAAGTGTCTAGTTTGTGGAAATGTGCGTGATTTTTTAGTGAATTGACTTTTTCGGAATTTCATCATGTTCCACAGTACGAACTTCAACGAATAAAAAACAGTCCGGGACGGTTTCTTCGACGGTTTTGAGAAGCTCATCGAGCGACAGAGATGGGTCCTCGGATGTGTCGTCCGGGAAATAAATTCTTCTTTCTGCCGTTGGAGGGGGAGCGGCAAGTGTCGTCGGGCGGGCCGACAGTGATGTGTCGCACGTTCTCCGTTTCTTGAGGGCACCCGGTGGTGAGGTGCCGACGCGTTTGTGTCCTTCGTGGCTGGATGATGAAGCGACCCAGTCTTGGGTGCGGGCGTTACGGACTGATGACGTTCATGATGGTGGGGGCATCTGGTCCTGTCGCTTACGGACGGTGTCATGGACGATGTCCCGGACTATGCTGCGAGTGATGCTTTGGTCTTTGCGGGAAGAATTGGACGACAGGTCCAAGGGAGAATTGTGGGCCGGAGAACGGGAGGCAGCCGTAGCGCGACGGTAAGTCCTCTTGGCCTCACGGTAGTTGTCTTTGGCAAATTTTAAGTCGTTCCGTAGGGACGACAGATCCAAGGGGGCAGCGGTTAGCGTGCGTTGTCCAGCGTGGAGAGGAGAGTCTAACGAGACGTTTTCACGTACGATAACGGAGGGTGTCGTTGGAAGGGTAGGGCCGACGACGGCGAGATCAAGGGCGAAGTGAGTAAGAGCATGAGGGAGAGCAGCCAATGAAGCAGGAGCTTCGGAAGCGGCTGCCATCTTCGGCAATGAATCCAAATTCCGTACAACAGGTGGGGAACCACGGAGCGAGGCAGCGTGGAGACACCTCTGGAGGAAAATGAATGCCGAAAGCGTCTACGCTCTCGCTTTTATAAGGGAGGACTGCGCAGCGCATGCGCAGTGGGATATGCAAGGAGGCGTCTGCGCACCGAAAGAAACCTCCAGGGGAACATCACATTCGAGGAATGTAATGCAAAATTATCACGTTAATATGTTTTGGCAATAAAGAAACAATGTGTGGCCTGTCGAAGAGGCGACCATCAGACGAAAGAATCATCAAAAAGGAATGAAGATGCTGTGGCAAATCCACTGAAAAACCCACAGTAATGGTCGACGGGTCATGAAGAGCAAGAGGGGACGTCAGGTAAGGCCAGCTATGGACGAGGTCTTGGTCCCGTTGCATGTACCCGGTTCACTCTGCGAAGTGGTCGCTGCAAGTCCTGAAAAGGAAAGGTAAAAGCCCAGTCCACTCGTGGGACGGGAGACCAATAGGACAGCAGCTGAGTCCGTCATCAAAGTGAAGGTGGAGCACCGCGGGTCACAAGTAGACACAATTCCGAATTGATCGCAGGAAGACGATACGTCAAAAAAATAGAGGAACCACAAACAATAGGCGGCGCATGGTCGCACAGAAGAATGGTTCGATGAGCGTGTCATAAGCAGTGCGGTCGCAAGTATGCAGGACCTTAATGTGACCATAGAAAATTGGCAGGGGCCCCGAGTGGCGTAGCTGACGAACCCTGGTTTGCTTCCTTTTGTATTCACACGATGCTGGACGAAGGGCAACTGGAGACCTGGTAACAAAGATGGGCCTAGTGGAGGCCATGACAGAAGGTGTCGGTAGCGGTCGTATAGAGGAAAAACAACCGCCCGAAGGAAGACAGGGACTGTCACTTGAATTACTGTGGCTTTGAGAAGAACCGTCGTCGAACACGATGCGGCAGACTGTCCACGAAATTCTTGGTGGCCACGGGACTCTTATCATAGTTGACGGCGGGCCAACCTTGTCTAGTAGGGGTCATGGGCGTACGGGCGCTGCGACTGGGTCTCTTCTAATACGGCCCTCGGGCGCCTGGGCGTTTGGGGGCACGGCCGTCGCGACCGGCCTCTTCTAGTAGGGCGTATGGGAGTCCGGGCGCTTGGACGCATTGCCGCTCGCCCCGGCGGAGAAATGGTCTCAGTTTCGAAAGCCCGGCCAAGAGACGAGTCTGAAACAGCAATGGTGAATCCAATAATCCAAAAAATTCAGGTCAGAAGAGACTGGGCCAACGGCCCATGCGAAGGTCCTTGAAATGGGAATGGCGCGCTTGCGCTTTAGATGGTCCAAGTTTGCTGAGATGGTCCTGTGCTGAGAGAGCAACCACACACGGTTGTGTCCTAGGACGAAAGATGACGTATGGTTTGAAAATGTCACATGGTCTACTGTGAAAATTCATTTTAAAGTTGAAAAATCACCTTAAATCGACGCTTATTTTCACAATCACAGGAAAAACAACAAATGACGTATGGTCCGACTCGGACGCTTTAGAGGGACGCCTGTGCCCACGCGTGCACAGAAGGACAGCTACGAGCTAGGCAGGGAAGTCAACAAGTTTCGCTAGGGTTGAGCATTCCAAAGGAGAAATATGTTAGAAAGATAGGTAATCAATATTTTCGTTAGTAATAGAAATCTGATTATAATCAAAATAATCTTGATTAATTTGATTTTTAAATAATCCAGCCCTGCGCGATCAGTTTTCAATCAGCTTTGAATGTGATACTTAGTGCTAATATTCAGCATTAACATAGACAACAGAATCATCCGCAACTGGATAGAGCTAATATCAAACACATTTAGCCGTTCTAATTTACCATTAGTTAAGGTATTGGAGTAAAAATCCATCGTCAAATACACGAATACATAGGCCAATCCAATGGATAAAATTTAGTTAACCATCGGCACTGCTTGCATCGATAGAACAGTAAATTCTAGTTCATTTACAAAGGGAACAGTGGTATGCCAACTAAGTATACAACAACGGTCGCTAATGCAATGATTGTTATCAGTCAAACCTGAAACAATTAAACTTTGCTCTGGAAGTCTGTGACAGTGAATTTTGGCGCACGAACAAAGACTGAAATCTGGAAGAAATTTTTTGCGAGCGTTTCAAGACGAGTACGTAAGTTGTATGCGCTATGGCGGCCTGGACAACATGCCGCAGGTGCTGTAAGTATGAAATTGGCAAAAATTCAAAACAATTTGAGCGCAAAATTCAATGAACACTTATTCTTTGGCATCTAAAAATGGACTGTAGCTTGGTGTATGAATGAAGATTTGCAGAGAATTTTGAATAATTGAACCGTAGGCACGTTGTGGTCGAAATTTGCTGTTAGCTAAGGCTGTGCCGGTTTTCCCGATACTGGTTCGATATCGATGCCCGTCTACCCGGATCCGGTCCCAGTACCGGTGCTATTGGCCATTTGCCGATGTCAAATGGTAACTTAATCATTCGTTTTCATTTCGCCCTGGTCATAACTTAACCCTATTCGCGCCGGACCCGAGAAATTAACGGGAGCCGCTTTATCGAGCTATAAGTCAGGCTACGTTGTGCATTCGTCGCTCCTGGAACGCGCATTCGCTTCATTCATGTGTTTGTCACAGTTTCCCGCCAATTTTGCTCACGTGACTACGTTTTCGTTAATGAAACCGATTTATTTCCCAAGTCATGTCGTTATCTGGTCGCTGCCCCCGCGCTCAGGCCCAACCATCCAAGATGGCGGCCACTGCATCACGCAGCGGCTCTGTCGATACGGACGTTGAGTTAGACCTTGCGGCTGTTTCAACTGGACAAAATTCAAATCCTGCGTACGTTTTTGAAAGGTACACTTACTATCAAGATAGTGATAATGCTTTTTCTGGTGAAGAAAGTGACAGTTCTTCAAGTGAATCTGAAGACGTTGGTCCCGACTGGGTCGGCATCCAACACGACGACGAATGGCGGCTGCCCACCGAAGCCGCTGTTTTCCAACCCATCATTCTTCCGTTTACTCCCATTCCAGGTTTGGATGAACGATTTAGGAATTTACCGAACAATTGTACTCCGTTGGATTATGTTAAATTATTTTTCAACGATTTTGAATTTTTCGAGATTTGTCGAGAAACAAATAGATATGCCGACGTACTTCGTCAGTCTACCGCACCGACAAAGTACGCACGAGTAAACGAGTGGAAACCAGTGACGGAAAACGAAATAAAAATTTTTTTGCGCTAGTCATAGCAATACAATTACTGCAAAGACAATTTTAGAAGAATACTGGTTAACAGACGAAATTTTGCAATCCCTTTTTTTTAGACGGATGATTTCACGTAATCGATTTCATTCCATTTTGTCATTTTTGCACATCGCAAATTGCGAAGTTGAAAATTCCCCAACGTGGCCAAGAAGGCTTTGCTGCACTTTTCAAGCTTCGTGACTATATTGACCGTCTGAATGAACGATGTAGAACTGTTTACGTTCCAGAACAACATCTCAGTGTTGATGAAGCCATTGCAGCGTGGAAAGGGCGAGTTTATTTTAAACAATACATGCCGAACAAGCCCACGAAATTTGGAATGAAGGTTTTTGAACTGTGTGAAGCCAACAGTGGGTACTGCAACAATTTCGAAATTTACACTGCTTCGGAAGAAATTAGCGAACACGGCTCAACATACGACATTGTCCTACGTTTAATGCAAGGACCACCTACTTTGTTAAACAAAGGTCATCAAGTTTTTATGGACAGATATTACACATCTGTTCCATTGTTAGAAATGCTTGCTGCAGAAGATACTGTTGCTGTCGGAACAATCATGAGCCACCGAAAACAACTGCCTCCTGAAGTTATTGCTGCAAAACTGAACCGGGGTGACATTGTTTGCCGAGTTAGAAACAACATAGTATGCCTAAAATGGAGAGACAAGAGGAATGTGTTGATGCTTTCGAGTAAGAGTGATCCTTTTTTATGGACTGCAACTGGCAAAGAAGATTTTGAAACGGGTACCCCCATTATGAAGCCTGACATTGTTGCTGATTACAACTCCCACATGGGGGGAGTGGACGTTAGTGACCAGTTAATGCAATATACTGCATTTAAAAGGAAAACCATGAAATGGTATAAAAAACTCTTTTTTTCACCTGTTCAATCTGGCATTGACTAATGCCTATATTCTTCATAAGAAACTGGAAGTAAACCCAAAAGACCATCGCACTTTTTTGGTTACTGCAGTTCGCGAGCTGATTACAGAATCGGGAAGTACAGCAAAACCCATTCTAAGACGCTCCAACGAAGCACCAAAGTGTACCCGACTTGTGGAGAAGCACTACTGCACAAACATTCCTCAAACTGGGAAAAAAAAGTATCCGACAAGATATTGTGCAGTGTGCCACGTTACCACTGGTAAACGGAAGAAAAAAGGCGACAGACGAAGCAAGACTCGTACGCAGTGTACTCCTTGTAATGTTGCACTCCACGTGGATACCTGCTTTCCTATTTACCATTCTTACCTGGACTACATTGGCTACTATAATAGAAATCACAGAGAGCAAGAAGATTCTGACTAAATTTAACTTGATCATTTGGCGTAACTTTTACTTAATCTAACCTAACAAAAAATTTTACCTTGAGAATTTGATGTAACTTTTAATTAACCTAACCTAATTCAACTTTTGTAAGTATTCAATAATAAGAAAGCAGTAAATAAATAAAAAAAATAAACTAACAAAAAACTCCAAAAAAATAAAAAACAATAAACACAAAAAAAAAACCAGTTGTCTAGAGGTCTGTGTGAATGAAGGATTTATTCAATAACTAGTAACCTTTACTTTCATTCTCAGAGTATCCTCTACTGATGAGCCCTAATAAGGGTGAAACAATTGTTTACAAGGTTTTTATGCATCTAAACGATTAGTATATACGCCTACACAGTGTGTACAAAATAGGCTAGGCCTACATCTTGCTGAGTGAGGGAAACTGTATTGCAGGGCAGCCAACCCAGAGAGATACTAATGCACTACACGCGGTCATGGCTAGTTTGTTCATTTAAAAAAAAAGTTGCTAACATTTTTGCCTAAGTGTTTGTGTGAAGAAGGCCAACATATGGACAATTATGTAGATGCAAAAAAAAAGCACCCTTACAGCAGATAAAGTCGGTCAAAGTTGCTCCCAAAGTCTGTTCTGTGTTGTGTGCAATTGGTTTTGAATGCATTTGCCATTTTTTTTACCCCCGAAGTATTATTATTTATTTATTTTTGTCAACAGTAGGTGTAAGGCTTACATGTTGTGAGTCATTAAAAAAAATTGAAGTCTCTACTGCATTTTTTAAGCGAGTAAAAAGAGTTTTAGTGCTGACACACAAAGGTTTCTCGTGCTACTGACATATGGCTGGTTTGGCTGGCAGGTTCTCCTCTTTTTTGGCTGGCATGAATAGGGAATTAATAAATAAAGAATACAGAAAGTGTTGATCGTCAGTAATTAAACGGTGTAACAAACGTAACACTTTTACAAAGGAATTGTTTGCTAACACTTTATAGTTCAACGAGATTAAAAACTAGCAGATTATTTATTTAAAATTTTTTTAGTAGGTTAGGAACAATGTGTCATACTATTAATGTACGAATGTGCCGATTCTGGAAAAAAACAAGCCGTAGCCGGTACTTTTCCCGGTTCTTGTTAACCCGGTGCTGGTCTGATACCAATACCAGTGCTACCTGCAGCCGGTCCCGGTACCAGTATTGGTACCTGCACAGCCTTACCGTTAGCATTTTCACGTTGGAGACGCTCGCTACTATTACAATTCACGTTAAAATTCATGTCTTTCTTGCGATGTTCAACTTACCAGGACAGTCACTGCAGTTTAGATCGTAGGAATAACGTTGCTTTTGGAACTTTCACGCTTGAAATTGATTTATTTCGAATCATTTTAGTGAATTTGTCCAGTTGCTACGCTAAAATCCCCCCGGACAGACGCTTAGCAGCGATTAGCAACGGTTGTCAAGGAAATCGGTGGCAATTCTCTTGGCGGTTACGAACTGGATCATGGGTATTCCTGTAAGCGACACTCTAAACCAGTTGGGTCGATTTTTGTTGTGCTTCCCGGAAGTGCGATGATCGTAGGTTGCTCTAGCTACTCCAAGTTGAACTTTTGCTGTAACGTAAATTCCGCTGGTTTTTCATGGAAAAAAACGAGTTTGGTGCAGTTAATTCAAGCTTTAATGTTATTGCATTGAGCGTAACGGACTTTAGGCGTGCAAATGCAAGTTTTGACGTGCAAGATCTTAATCTTAGTGGCTCGTTTGTGACGTCGGACCTGCAGGTTCCTCCACTCGCTTCGCACGGTTGAGAAAATTTGCCGCTAGAAGGCGACACCTCCCCGTTAGCATCGCGTCGCTCACCAGCTAATTTGCTGATCGATATTTCGAGAATGTCGGAGCCGGAGCAACATTTTGATTTGCACGAAACGTTAAGTAAAGTTTCTGAAGAGCAGTTGCGATCGCTACATTTAAAATTGGAAGCTTTGCAGTTAACAACACAACGTGATGATGCTTTGGATGAAATTAAAAGTGATTTGTTGGAATCTGTGCACCAGTCAGTGGATGCATTGGGGAAGCAGTGGGAAGAGCGTTTTGCTACGCAAGTTGCGGCGCGAGGTGGCAACACTATCACAGTGCAGGCAGATTTGCAAGGCTGTAGCATTCTCTCCTCGTCACCGGAAATCCTCAACCCTGACCCTCGGCAAGATGGTAATAAAGAACACCAATTTATACAAGCATATCAAGTTAATAAAGACATCACTGCAAAAGTTAATCAACTTGTTTCTACGGGAACTCAGACTTCCAGTCCTAGCTTGCCAAGTTTACGTGATGATAGCAAATCTCATAAGGGCACGAATTCGGATTGTAATAACCCATTGCAAGTCACTAAAACCCCTGAGCCTTTGCCAGCAACAGGAGATTTGGCTTCCAGCATTAGCTTCGTGGCATTTAAAGCCGAAGGATCTTGACACCAATCTCTCGGGGTAGATTCAAGATATGACGGTCTTTGTGGAAGAAAGAAAGCTTGCAGGTACATCATTGCATAATCTTATGACAGCGCATTTGAAAGGGAAATATTGGACTTGGTGGCAAGCAAAGCGTGATCCACTGAGCAACTCGCAAGAAATTGACAAAGCTTTAAAGGCGGCAAACAAGCGTCCTAAAAGAGACAGAGACAGGCTGATAATCATGAATTCTTGGCAACAGGGAAGACATGAACCACCACTGGACTTTGTCAACAAAATGTATGCGCAATTCAAGATGATGAACAATCGTGGAGATGAGGGTGAAGATGTTGAAATGCTTATTGATAAATGAATGACCGCTGTAGGAACTTCTTAACGGTGAGAGGGGTAAAGACCTTTGATGCCCTGTTCACGGCCAGGACGTTTCCCGACGGAACTGACCAAACCGGATGTCAAGCAACAAGAGCAGGTAAGAACGTCACAAGCCCAAAGACAAGCAACCAAGCCGAATAAGAACCAGTCCTTGCACAGCGTCAAGGTGTCTTCAGCAGCAACAAGTATCAACGTTACTTCTCAAAACTCTACAGCAGCGGCAACGGAGCAAGTTCAAGCGACGCAGCTTTCCAGTGAAGGTTCGGCGACGGGTGCCAAATCTAAGAAGGAAAGAAAAGCGGACAAGGAATGCTTCAACTGCCGAGAGCTTGGACATTTTTCCAGAGCGTCCGAACTCGAAGAAAGAGACGGCTTCTTTCAAGTCGAACAGGTCGAGCATTTCGGCTCACACTCTGCCAATTACCATTCAGAAGACCAATTTCCTCGGACTGCGCGATCCTTCGCTGCTTTCTTAACAGAATCTGGTCAGATGCACCAGTTCAAGAGTATGAGGAGACGGAGTCGCGACTTGCGGATGGTACTATCATGAAGCCAGTTTGTCAGATTGAGCTGCCTTTCACGGTTCATGGTAAACATCTTACACTGCCGATTTATGAGACTATAGCGTGTAGGTGCATTTTGGGCAAAACCTTCCTAAAATCTACCAACCTTCGCATAGACTGGGTCAAGACAAAGGCTACTTTCCAGGACATGAGGACTTTGTGTTTCCACTCTCGCAGCGTGGTGTTGACCCGCTCACCCCGCAAGCTAATGTGGAGAGTTGAAACTGTCAGAGGGACTGAGGAATTCAACAGCATGACGGACAGTCAGTTTGACTATCTTCAAGAGTTTCTGGATAAGCAGAAAGACACGTTTCCAGGAAAACCGGGTCGCACGGATTGCCATACCCACAAGATCAAGTTTCACGACGTTCCACGACGTTCCACGACCACAAGCTCAGCGAATCTACCAGGCGAATCCCAACGTCCGTAAGGATATTGACAAGATGGTGGATGAGCTGTTAGCGAGCGATCGGATCAAGCCAACCATCAGTGAGTGGGACTCTCCTTTCTTTTTAAAGCAGAAGAAGAATGGTGGAGGTTACCGTCCTGTTCTTGACTACAGGAAGCTCAACGCTCAAATCAAGACGGATGGCCATCAAATCCCGTTAGATGAGGCTTCGCAAGACTACACCACCTTTGTCTGCAAACGTAGATAATTGGAAGGTTAAATGGAAAGTTCTTCCCTTCGGGCTGAAGACTTCTAACGCCGCTTTCCAGAGAGCCATGGCGAAAGACTTGGGGCCACTCATTGGTACCGTGTGCATCGTGTACATCGATGACATCGTCGTAGCTACCCGCATGTTTCAAGAGCACGTTAAGGCGTTAACAGAGATCTTTGCTGCGTTGAAGAAACACTACTTCACTGTGAAGAGAAGCAAGTGCCATTTCTGCATGCCGGAGATGTCGGTTCTAGGACTCAAAGTATCTGCAAAGGGACTTGAGCTGACCAGAGAGCACTGCGCTTCATTGCGAAACTACCCTCGTCCTACGAACAAGAAGAAGGTGCAAGAATTTCTGGGATTTGCCAATTTCTTCAGGAAATTTTTAAGATCCTTTGCGGAAATTGCGACACCACTTTACATTCTTACTAAGAAGGATACACCGTTCCAGTGGACGGAAGAACACGAGACAGCTTTCAACACTCTGAAAGAAGAACTGCTAAACTCGAAGGCACTTGGAATACCCGACTTCTCCAAGGAGTTCATCATCGAGTCAGATGATTCAGACCAAGGTCTCGGGGCAATGCTTTCGCAGCAACACGGGGACCAACGTATCGTCATCAAGTTCTTCAGTAGAACCCTGAAAGACTTTGAGAATCTTGGACAACTTTCAATAAAGAGGCTCTCGCGGCGATTGAGGCTGTTGAGAAGTGGAGACACTACGTCGAAGGAGCTCACTTGCTACTCATCACGGACAACGAGGCGCTCAAGTGGGTCCTGTCTAACAACAAAACTTTGGGGAAGACTGCTCATTGGGCCATTCGACTCCAGATGTACGACTTTACCGTCGTTCACAGATCGGGGAAGCAAAACGTTGTTGCGGATGCCCTCTCCCCGAATCCGGCGACGGAGATGCACTTTTTGCAGTCGCTTCCAGGTCTACCATCATCCATGAGGAAACTTCCAATGTTTTATCTGAGAGATGATTCAGTTCATGACAAGACACAACTCAAGCAAGAACAAAGGAAAGACCCAGAAATTGCAAGAATCTGCAGGACATTCTTCAAGCCGAATCAGGCTGCAGGCGTCGAGAAAAGAAACCTTCTACTTTCTTTCTCTACCGTGAGTCATGGAGAGATATGCCTTTGACAAGGAAGGTCTACTTTACTTCAAGGATCCGAATGTCCCGGGCAGAGGCAGAATTGATGGCAACTTTCGCTTCTATGTTCCGGAATCTCTTACACATACATAACTACACAGCTGCCACGATCACAGGCAAGCTGGCCATTTTCTAATCTACAAAACTCTCGCAAGACTAAGTCAAGTTGCTTATTGGCCAAGACTCTTTGCTGACACGGTCAAGTATGTGAGATGATGCCCGGTGTGTCAAGTGGTCAAAGTTGCATAGACCAAGAAAGCAGAGAACTTACAACCTGTCATCCCGCGTTATCCTATGCACGTGATTGGCATTGTCTTCGTAGGGCCACTTCCCGAAACTTACACAAGGAATACGTACATTCTGTGCATGGTGGATTACTATATCAAGTTCGTTTGGCTTCTTCCAACTCGTTTCACGACAGCGAAAACTGCGGCAACGAAATTTTTGCAAGCAGTGGTAGCGGACAATGGTCCTCCGGATTTTGTCGTTTCGGACAATGGAGCTTCGTTTGTGGGGAAGATGTTTGAGGCCATGCTACAGGTCTCTGGTGTCCACCACAACAGGACCACAGCCTACCACCCTCAGGCGAATTCAACAGAACGGGTGAATCGCACCATGAAGGCCTGTCTTCGAGCATTTGTGCACGAAAACCAGAATCAGTGGGGTCCATTGTTACCTGCGCTACAGTATGCCATGAGGACAACTCCTCACACCAGCACTGGAGAAACTCCGTTCTATCTCTGGCATGGCAGAGACCCAAGAAACCCTCTACAACTCTTGAGTTTAACAGCGAACCAGTTAGACATGACGGTGCAGGAGTATGCGGAGAGGAACCACGACGCTCTGGAGAAGACCCATGACTTGGTTCATGCCAACCTTGCAAAAGCAGCAAGCAACGCCAAAAGAGCTTACGACAAGCACCACAGGCCAGTGGAGTTTGAAGTTCGTCAACTGGTCAAGATCAGAAATCATCCCAAATCTAATGCTCAGGCTGGATTTTCGGCGAAGCTAGCAGCCAAATATAAAGCCCCTTATAGGGTCCTGAAGAAGAAATCAGCGGTCACCTATCAAGTCGTTGCGTCTAATGATGCATCTGATGTTAGAACGATCAACATTTCCGACATGGAGCCATACTTCTATCCCACGACCATGATCGCTACGGGCCAGCAGAGAACGGAGGTGATTCTGGGGACGAAGACACTGAGGGAGATGTTGTTCCATTGCAGCAAGACGACAACGATTCTACTGAGAATCAGGAGGAGAGCAATAGTGAACCGGGCTCTGGTCACGAGGACTAAGCGCAGGACCAAGTGCAGGAAGTCGACGACTCCGACATCGATGAGAATGACACGCAAAGAAGTTCAACTACTTCCAGACCCAAGAGAATTCGTAAGCCGCCACACTGGAATAATGATTATGTTTAGCTACTCAGAGATGCAGTTGGGCCTTTGGTTGAACTTTGCGACTACGAGTGATCAGAAACTTTGGTGCAGTAACTGTTTTGAGCAGTCTCTCTGAGTGGGAGGCAGTGCGATTATAAACTTTGGTCTGACGAAGTTGTTGCGCTCATTTTAAAGGAGGTCCTGGATGTTGCGTTTTGGAGAAAAATTGGGTTTGGCGTCTCTTCCAGTCATGGTGAGCGGCTTGGGTCTGTGTCCGACGCTTGTGATCGTGGGGATGGGAGTAGAGCATTGCTTCGGCGAAATCATGGGCTCGCTCATGTTCTCTGGTTTGTGTCGTACCATTTGGATCTGTGAGCGCCGGCTCGGTTGTGAAGATGCAATGTGGTGTGCATTTGGTGGTGTTGTGGTCAGTTTGTCTTGATCGCCTTACAGATTGGTCAGTTCCGGAAGATGTGTGTCACTGCACTCCTTGAACTAAGTTGTGGACCTCGGACTTTACGAACCACGCATGGGTGTTCCACAATTCTTTGTTTGGGACTAAGTCGTGAACAAACTGTTGGCTCACGCACCTTGTGCTTACCTGTGTTTTTCCAAGTCGGCCCCCGCCGCAGTGATTTCGTCTGAATTTGTTAATTCTTTGGAAATTTTGCAAATTGTTAATGCATGCTTTGAAAGACTTGTACTTGTTTATATTTGAAAAAATGGAACCTGCGTGTTCACCCTCGAAATGATTTTGTTGGCGGACTGGCGCGGTTATTTCAGGGGGGAGCTTGTCATGTTTGCTTGTGACAGTTACCTGGCCCTCCTTGACTTGCCCGCAGCCAGCTACCGTATCTAAGCATTTGCCCTCGGGCACTTCTTTTAGAGAAGGAGATGGAGAAACATGGCTTCGCCAGAAGTTCATCTGGAGGTTACATTCTAATCACAGTAAATCGCATTAATAATCAACCATCCGAGTCTCCATTCCATCAATTCGTTATGAACCCGATCCGGGCACTAAGGGGAACATCACAGCAACAGGTTGTTTGCTGTTGCAAAATTAAAAAAAAAAAATCCACTCAAGTACAGCAGCAATACAGTTCGCAATAACGGCAATAACACATTCTACGGTAATTGCAAAATAAAAGCACAATTACTCACTTTATTTTGCCATTTTTAACCCAACAATGGCAGATGCAGCAGAAGTATCGTCCCGAGTCTTGTTCGTTTTTCGTAATTAAAGTGATCAGTTTCCACGCTAGTTTATGGTGCTTGGAGAGTGACCGTGAGTATGGGACTATTTCCTGCAGCATAATGGATTCTGACATTTCCACACATTTCTCTTGCATTGTGTTTTCTCTATCACGGACTAATGGAAGAACACCTAAACAAAGAACAAAGGTATTAAGTAAGTAGCAACTATGGAAAATCTTCCATAACCTGGTAACATGTTTACTGGAACTACCATGAGCCCACAGAAACAGTCATGGGCCTGGAGGGACTTATGAGTTGGACTCATCTGGAAAAGTTTTTTTTTTCCCTGGTGTCCTGTTCACCTTTTCCCAGAATTTTAACATTTGGTACAAATACTTACTTCACGAGAAACCATGCTGTGGTTAGGAAATAAAACAAAATTTGCTGCACCATACGAAAACTAGGAAAGGCATTTTTTTTTCAAATAGCTACTGTACCACATGTTTTTTTAAGGGGGCAACTATTTATAACGCTGTACACCCCAAAGCATAACTTTACCAGCTTTCTGCAGCAATATGGCTTTTATTTTTCAGGTTCTGCATGGTTAATATCATTGAAATAGCAACAAGGCTGATATTTGCTGCAGACCCCATTTTCATTCTGGTCGTATCGAATAGTCGTATCGAAAACTTCCAGCCAATTACAGTAAAATTTAAACTGGGATATGAAAGCAGATCATTAAGGATAAAAATGACGCAGGTTTCATTTCCATACCACAACTGGGTGAGAAGCTGCGTTTTTTTTGTCTACTAGACAGCTATAAGTTCTTGGCGCGCACGCATGCCTTTAAGGGTTAAGAGTTCATCTACTAAAATCAGCAAAGCATTCCCCTACTGGATTTGGGTATGTTGTGATAAGGGAGTTTGACCAACTCCGGAAAGAGGGGTTCAAGCATGCGCACAACCCACTACGAGTGGCAGCGCAGCGTGTGCTCAATGGATGGCTGTGGTAGAAAGCCAGATTTAAGGAGCTAATTTCTCGTATTTGAAAGACTATTGAGAAACAAAAAAAGTTGTGACAGCGAGCCCTTCACATATGTGTCACCGGCAAAGCAGCAAATACGTATAAAACGCTTTTAAAATCGTTATTATGTTGTGTGGCTGCCGAAGCGGGACAAACTGATTACGTTTTTCCTCCTTCCCAAACTGCCTCCCGAAGTAAACCCATCCAGCTGCTTTGTTATGGAATTATCCCTTCATTTACTTGGGGAAGTTGGGGGTTAAAAGTTGCACGTGTTGTCATCATGCACGAAAATAAAAACAGTGCTGGAAGGGGCCCAGGAAAGGCAACGGTAAATAAAAGCTACAGCCACAGAAGAAAATTATGGAGAAAAGCCGATAGTAAAGTAAAAAAAAAAAACCGCGCAGGGGAGGAAGAGGGGAGAAAATTAGCTTAAGTAACAGTTTTTATTACTCATGTTTTAGGTGTTATTTAAGTTGGGTGTCTTGCCTCGAATATTGGTAAGCATGGTATGGCATTTGTGATTTCTGTCATTTTCGTTGAAAAATTATTTTGTCGCTTTTGTTGTTTTTTCATGTTTCTGTTGTAATTATAGGTTAGGTTAAGTTAGGTCAGTTGCCTTGGCTCAAATTTCACCAGGCAGGACGTAGTTTCACCAATGACTTTCTAATTTTTTCCCTGCAGCTTGTAAACGAGCGCCACCGAAAAACGCCTGTTTTTCAAGAAAATTGAAATTTTTTTTCTTGAGGCATCCAAAATGCCTCGCCGAGGCACATCTGGCCGTTTTTTTGTTAATGGACAGAATCATTCCAAATTTTCAACATCTATAGCTTGCCCAAATACAAGATGCTTGGGGAAGCCCAAATCCGGACTTTCCACCAGGAAGTACCAGTAATTCACGTTTGAAGATCACCCCAAAACCACATCGCACCTTCAACATGGCCGCCATTGCCATTATTTGAACTCTGTATTTATGTACTTTCATTACTCTTATTTTTCGGGTATAAAGCCCAAACTCTAGCTTAGTTGTGTTTTAGGAGAAAAGTACTGAACCATGTGTCCATATAGTGACAACCAATTTTGAAGTGTGATATTTTTTATTGTGTTTGAACGATCGCAACTACTATGAAAAATTTCCACTTAGATCAAACATTGTCCGTTAACTTTAAGGTTCAAACCTCCACTTTCGGGGCTCAAAAACTGGTCGTGTAAACTTGATGAAACTCGGTGTGAGGGTAGCCCTCGTCCGTACGCACATTTTAAGCCCAACCACAAGTCCCTGAGACCTCTGTGAGCCGAGCTATTCGAAGAAACTTTATGCGTTTTAGCATATAATTAAACTAAACTATTTATTCATTTATTTAGCCTTTTTATAATGATCTTTTGCCCCCAGAAACGCTACCATATGTCCAAACGTATAAACGTAATACGACCTGGCATTCTACCGGACACGAATTTTTCAGTGTATATATGTTTATTTTAGTTCTCCTCACAGCCCGACTAGACCCAACCAAATGCTACTGATAGCTTGAACTACTATTAAAACCAAAAGAATTCTTAAAAAGATCTGTTTCCATGCAATTCCGAAAGTCAAACTGTGCAAAAACTTCGAAAACCCCTTTTTGCCCCCCTCCCCAGCCAAAACTAGTTGCGGTGTTTAACACTGCAGTTTACCGTTAAAAGCTTGTTTAATTTAATAGTAATGCTTTCTGCATTACCCAAAGCCAAGTATCAAGCTTTGACAAGAGCCTATTCACGTTACAAACATGTAAATATTCAATCCGTAGCCAATAATACAAAGTAAAGGCCCATTTCCGAAAGTTCAAATGAGTAAAACTCAAAACAGGCCTATCTTTTTCCGTTTTACATGTTCCTACTCCTTCAAACGGCTCTGCACCCAGTCCCTTTGTTCAACCGACTTCTCCTCCCACTTTCCATTGTTCTCGAGGCCCTCAGCCAATCAGACCACCGTAGCTATCCCGCGAGTCCGCGCTTACTTCCGGTAATGTGCATAAAACCCCAGCCCCAGAATGCATAGTTAGCACAGCTCACAGATCTCAAGCTAGAGAAGGGTCACGCCAGTCGGGAGTGGAGACGCCATGTCCGGGGAATGCCATGCCGGGCACGATGGTAGTGGTTCGTATGTTTGTTGTTAGCTTTTGAAAATTTAATTTAGGACCCCCAAGTCTAAATTTTAGTTTAAATTCGTAACTTAAACTCTCTCTAGCTAGGGAATATTATGGTGGTGACGCCTGTAGCGGCATCTTAGGTTTCTCACCCCATAACGTCAGAGTGGTTCTCTTACTAAAAACCAAATCTTTCTTATTTGTTTTAAACTTTAAATCAAATAACTGACGGTTTGATCTTTGTGTGGGATTCATTGGTTATTCACTCCAGACGGACTTTATAAGTAGCCGAGGCTTTTATAATTTGAGGAGTTGACTTGTAAACAGCAACTCTGGGAGGTTTAAGGCTCTGTTTTATCACTTAGAAACAAAACTGTGAAACGGTTGATCTTTCATGCGTGTTTGAAACATAATGTTTGATAGATTGTAACCAGCCTGGGCTGTTCAATCTTGCGGACGACTCTGCGGAGCGTTCAGTATTGATTTTTCTATTCGAAAAATTAAGTGGTTGTTTTATTCTGAAACACAAACGTCGTTTTAGTAAAAACTTGTGAAAACGAATTACATGTTGTAAATTCAAACTAGTGCTTTTTAAATACTTTATTTCAAAAGCTTCCGTGCAAACTAAATGTAAAGTGTAATTTTTATATTCTCTGTTGTTATAATAAAAACCAGGAGTTTTTAACTTCAGTTCGTTTGCTAGTCGATTAACTGTTTAAGTGTAAATAAATATGTAAACCATTTTTAGTTTAGCTCTTAATAAACGGTTAAATTTCCATCGCTGGTGGGAGCAAAATACCAGCAGTATTAAGGTTAGGCCCCTTTAATTTAGGACCCTGCGCTCCATCCCCCATGCTGGGACAGTAGCCCTTGCTGTGCTTATGCCGTAAAAGTCGCAATAATCACCGCAACACCTTAAGCTGAATCTCCGTGTCAAACCAGGAAACCGGAGGCGCTACAAGCACCTGAGCCGTCGTAGCGTCCGCCGTTACAACTGGTGGCAGCGGTGGGATGAACAGGTGCTGTTCCCGTCAAGCGTTTCCCCCCTGCCATGCTACAAGCAAGAAAACCTAGAAGGATGCAAGCCACTTCCAACTAGACGTCTGTGGTCCCGACAATACGGCCACGAAGCAGATGCCTGTGACTAAGATACACAAAGTCACGAAGTAGATGTCGTACTGAAAGCTAAAAAACAGTACAACCACCGCCCAGCAGCCCCAACAACTGCCGGCGCCGGGAAGCAGCAGCTGCCGCTTCCAGTAGACGTCCTCAAGCCGAGAGCCGTCCCAACCCCAACCGATGCTGTAGGAGAAGAGGCCCGCAAGGAAACCTGCGCTCCGTACAGCCTAAGCCGAGGATTTTGTGTTCTATACCGAGGTCCCGTGGATTAGACCGCCAGAGACGATCGACTCCAGAAATCAGTGCCGAACTTCCCGTGTTGCGATGGAAACAGGAAGGACAGACTGACCGTACAGCGATTGTACAATTGGGTGAGTGTACACGAGATATGCTTAGAGGCCGCCAAGCCGAGTGTTGTAGTTGATAGCATTTATGCAATTTAGCTATTCATATACCAGAGTGCTGGAGGTTCTAGAGAGTGTATTTTTTTTGTATCGACTCACTGGATTTAGGAGAGAAGTTTTTTAATTAATTCGCTCTGCTCAAACTTAACGTTAAATTTTAAGCGGCTGCTTTTAATTTTTGTTTCACTTATAAGAGTTTTATTTTGAAACCACGTTAAAACGTAATAATGTCCGAAATGGATCAACTCGAAGAAATCATTCGTGATTTACAAAACAAAGACCTCAAAAAGGCATGTTTAAACTTAGGTTTTACAGTTAGTGATTCCAGAACCGAATCTCAACAAATCCTACGAGCGGCCCTCGAAGATGGCAAATTAGACTTAAATGAACTCTCTGATGCATTAGCAAGCGCTATTGAAAAGAGAGAAGCTATCCTTTTAACAAAAAAAGAATTAGCAGTTAAAGAGAATGAACTTTTTCTGAAAGCAGAAGAGTTGAAGTTAAGAGCCTTAGAAGTGGCGGATGCAGAAAAACGCCGGGCTCATGAATTAACCCTTAAAGACAGGGAAGCCGCTCTTAAAGCCCAAGAAAGGGACCAAGAAGCCCAAATTAGTGATCGCGCTAGTGCAATGGACCTAGCCAAACTAGATAAGCAGCTAGAACTAGCAAAGCTAAACGCTGCTTCGTTAAATCTTAACCCCGCTCCAAACGGAGCTCACGGCGCTCCCCCAGCTCCCCCAAGTCCAGTTGCAAGACATGGTAAAGTTGCGGACGTAGTTCGTCTCGTCAACAATTGGACGCCTAAAACTGAAATCAACAGTTTCCTTAAGATTTTTGAACGTACAATGACTAGTCAAAAGATTCCTAGAGATCAATGGGTCACGGGACTCCAACCCCTCGTCGGTGAGGTTTTCATTAAAGTTTGCGATCAGCTAACAGACGCTGAGATGCAAGACTATGATTTAGTAAAAAGTAAAATACTTGCCCGTTTTGTTCAGACTAAAGAGTCGGTGCAAACACAGTTTCGTTCTTTAGAGAAAGAAGCTGATCAACAATTTTTTGACTATGCGTTTGAGTTAGAAACATTGTTTACTCGTTGGTTAGCTTTGGCCAAGGTTAACCGGGACTATGACAAACTTGTCAATTTAATGCTTTTGGAACAATTCTACAAAGCATGCCCTACCCAACTTAGGAAATGGATCCCGGATCAAATTAAGCTAGGGACCCTGGCCGAAGCGGCCCAGTTATGTGATGAATTCACTACTCGAAATAAGCAGATTTCAACTGAAGCTGCTTCACGTCCTGTTAAAGCAACTCCTGCAGCTGCTACGACAGCACAAGGTTCTAAACCTTTCAACAGACAACGTGGACGTAACCACAGTCAGGCGGCTAAACCGGCCGGTACCGCCGAGGTGAAAAATGAATCCACTAGTGGAAATTCAGCCACCTCCTACAACTCAAATCGTGAGTTCGACAAGCCACGTATTGCTGGCAATTGCTTTTATTGTAATAAATCCGGACATCGGCGCAGTGAATGTCGTATCCGTATGGCTGACGAAAAAACCTCAGCCCCCGCTGATTGTAATTTTATTAGTCATGCCCCACCCGAATTGGTGTTATCAAAACACATTCATGAATGGTCCGTGAACGGCCAAAACTGCCGTGTCTTACGCAACACAGGTTCGACGCACGATGTGATCGCTCGTGTACTCGTAAAACCCGACCAGTTTACTGGCGAGTATACGCATTGTCATAATGCTTTAACCCATAAGACTACCGCTCATGCTATAGCCTTAATTGAGGTTCAGACCCCCTACGGAGCTATCCAAACAGAAGCTCTCGTGTCAGATCACGTGGGCCCGCACTTCCGTATGTTGCTCGGCGTGCCGTCACAAACAGTGTTAGAGGAGAAAGGACTTGCCTCCCTCCCCCCCTACGTGAACGCAGTCACCCGTGCCCAAGCACGTGCCAACGATCAGCTCCCTCTCTTACGCCCTAATTACCGTGAGAGCCAGACTGATACCGAAGAGTCAGACAGTGACTCATGTGAGGTTACTCCACCGGCAGTAACAGAAGGTTTTGTCAGCCCCAAACAAGACGTTTTGGAAGAGGCGATTTTAGGTCCTCAAACTGAGCAGTTCACACAGCTCCTCAATATTGACAAAACAGAGTTTTTAAAACTCCAGCGTAAATGCTCAACTCTACAAGTATGTTGGAAGTATGCTGAGCTACCTGAAAGCCAGCAGGACGAAAACAAGTTGTTTTTCGTGGAACAAGATTTGCTTTTTCGCAAGCCTTTTCGCCCTGAGGGAAGGCCGCTAATAAACAGGCAACTAGTTCTTCCCCAGGAGTGTAGAAATTTGGTTCTAAGCACTGCACATGCCAATGCATGGGCTGGCCATCTAGGGCGTTCTAAAACAAAAGATAGAGTGCTTACAAATTTTTACTGGCCCAAATGTTTCAGCGACATTGAGCAGTTTGTCTTAACGTGTCTAACCTGCCAGAAAAATGGTAAATCTGGACAGAAGTTTGTTGCCCCTATGGTACTTGTTCCCATGGATGGAGAACCCTTTAATCGTTTTATTGTAGACATTGTTGGCCCCATCCGACCCTCTAGTAGAGGTGGTTTTAAATACGTTCTATCTCTCCTCGATCCGGCAACAAAGTTTCCCGAGGCCGTGCCCCTTAAAGAGGCCAATAGTAAAAGTGTTGTAGACGCCCTCCTCGGCATCTTTTCGAGGTTAGGCTTCCCTTCCGAATTACAATCGGACCTAGGCTCAGTTTTCGTGAGTGAGCTCACCACTTTGTTCCTTGAAAAGTGTGGAATTAAATGTGTTAATTTAAGCGTGAATCATCCACAGTCCAACAGCGTGGAGCGATTTCACCGAACCCTCAAAGCGGTGCTGAGAGCGGTTTGCCACGAGCATCCCCACGACTGGGAAAGATGTCTTCCCGGGGCTATGTTCGCCCTACGTACTGCTCCACACGAGAGTACTGGATTTTCACCTGCAGAAATGGTGTATGGCCGAAATTTGAAAGGCCCACTTGAGCTTGTCAAAAGCCAATGGATTGAACCCGACGTTCACCCATCCGTCCTTGAGTATATCCTGGATTTACTTCAGAGGTTCAAATACTCACGGGAACTCTCACAAGAAAATATTGTGAAGAGCCAACAGAAAAACAAAAATTACTATGACCGTAAGGCAGTTGAACGCAAGTTCAAGGAAGGTGACAAGGTTCTAATCCTTAAGCCTGACCGAGCCAATAAGTTAGAAATTTATTGGGATGGACCCTGTGACGTGATTAAACGCTTATCAGATACCAATTATCTTGTTAAGAAGTCCCATGGTTCTCAAAAGGAGACCATATATCACATCAACTTGTTAAAGCCCTATCTGCCTAGGGAAGGGTCAAGTAATCACTCGTACAATGACGAACGTGAGTTTACTCACCACGACCATGTTTGGACAGGCAAACCTGGTGATGGCCATCTTAACTCAAGAGAAGCCATGAGTCTTTTTAAAAAGACAGGTGATTTGTCAGAGTCGCAAAAATCCGACTTGCTGAAAATCTTTGACCAAGTAGACGGGGTATTTTCTACTTTGCCGGGTCGTACCGACCTTGTCACGCACGATGTGGAATTAATCGATTCGCATATTAAGCCCTGTAAATATTATAGGCACGCGAAATTCGAACGTGACTTGATAGTCACTGAGATTGAGAGGATGCTCAGTCTAGGTTTAATTGTCGAAACCGATTCCCCTCATGGATCCCCCATGATTATTGTCCAAAAGAAGACGCTAGCCCTCGTCCTGTAGCTGACTACAGAGAGCTGAACAACAATACGGTAACTAAAGATTACCCAATTCCCAACATTGAGGAATGTATTGAACGGGCAGCTAAGTGGAAGTATATCTCTATCTTTGACCTCAACCGTGGATTTTGGCAAGTGCGCTTGACGCCACAGGCTTCAATGGCCGCCACTATCACTACCCCCATAGGAAAATTTGCTCCCCTCATGATGAATATGGGGATGAAAAACGCTCCGTTTTGCTTCCAGAAGCTTATGGACGGTGTCACACGTGGCATGGAGGAGTATGTCACCCCTTTTCAAGATGACACCGCAGTAGGTGCCGAAACGTGGCAACAACATCTCGACAACGTCTTTAATTTTCTCTTTGCTGTCAAGAAGGCCGGGTAACTCGCACTCCTTCAGAAGTGAAGGTTTTGGCTGTCCAAAAATTCGTGCGGCCACAAACTAAGAAAGATGTCCGTTCCTTCCTTGGTTTGGTTGGTTACTACCAGCGCTACATTCCCCACTATTCCGAAATCTGTGCAAGCCTTACAGATTCTCTGAAAAAGGATGCACCCGATCCCGTCTCATGGGACGATTCAAAGCAAACTGCCTTTGAAACTTTGAAAACCGCCTTAGTGACGTTTCCCGTCCTAAGAGCTCCCGATTTCAACCAAACGTTCATCCTCCAATGCGATTGTTCCGACCGTGGCATGGGCTGCGTGTTGTCCCAACAATTTGGTGAAGATGAACACCCCTGCCTTTACGTTTCACGTAAATTAACAGCCCGTGAGCAGAATTACGGGACGACAGAAAAGGAGTGTGCTTGTTTGATCTGGTCGGTTGCTAAATTACGGCCCTACATCTATGGGACGAAGTTTATCATAGAATCAGATCACAACCCACTTCACTGGCTCAAGCAAA
>JAHWFP010084630.1:210518-239273 GCA_023313725.1 Lithobius niger
GACATCGGCGCAGTGAATGTCGTATCCGTATGGCTGACGAAAAAACCTCAGCCCCCGCTGATTGTAATTTTATTAGTCATGCCCCACCCGAATTGGTGTTATCAAAACACATTCATGAATGGTCCGTGAACGGCCAAAACTGCCGTGTCTTACGCAACACAGGTTCGACGCACGATGTGATCGCTCGTGTACTCGTAAAACCCGACCAGTTTACTGGCGAGTATACGCATTGTCATAATGCTTTAACCCATAAGACTACCGCTCATGCTATAGCCTTAATTGAGGTTCAGACCCCCTACGGAGCTATCCAAACAGAAGCTCTCGTGTCAGATCACGTGGGCCCGCACTTCCGTATGTTGCTCGGCGTGCCGTCACAAACAGTGTTAGAGGAGAAAGGACTTGCCTCCCTCCCCCCCTACGTGAACGCAGTCACCCGTGCCCAAGCACGTGCCAACGATCAGCTCCCTCTCTTACGCCCTAATTACCGTGAGAGCCAGACTGATACCGAAGAGTCAGACAGTGACTCATGTGAGGTTACTCCACCGGCAGTAACAGAAGGTTTTGTCAGCCCCAAACAAGACGTTTTGGATGAGGCGATTTTAGGTCCTCAAACTGAGCAGTTCACACAGCTCCTCAATATTGACAAAACAGAGTTTTTAAAACTCCAGCGTAAATGCTCAACTCTACAAGTATGTTGGAAGTATGCTGAGCTACCTGAAAGCCAGCAGGACGAAAACAAGTTGTTTTTCGTGGAACAAGATTTGCTTTTTCGCAAGCCTTTTCGCCCTGAGGGAAGGCCGCTAATAAACAGGCAACTAGTTCTTCCCCAGGAGTGTAGAAATTTGGTTCTAAGCACTGCACATGCCAATGCATGGGCTGGCCATCTAGGGCGTTCTAAAACAAAAGATAGAGTGCTTACAAATTTTTACTGGCCCAAATGTTTCAGCGACATTGAGCAGTTTGTCTTAACGTGTCTAACCTGCCAGAAAAATGGTAAATCTGGACAGAAGTTTGTTGCCCCTATGGTACTTGTTCCCATGGATGGAGAACCCTTTAATCGTTTTATTGTAGACATTGTTGGCCCCATCCGACCCTCTAGTAGAGGTGGTTTTAAATACGTTCTATCTCTCCTCGATCCGGCAACAAAGTTTCCCGAGGCCGTGCCCCTTAAAGAGGCCAATAGTAAAAGTGTTGTAGACGCCCTCCTCGGCATCTTTTCGAGGTTAGGCTTCCCTTCCGAATTACAATCGGACCTAGGCTCAGTTTTCGTGAGTGAGCTCACCACTTTGTTCCTTGAAAAGTGTGGAATTAAATGTGTTAATTTAAGCGTGAATCATCCACAGTCCAACAGCGTGGAGCGATTTCACCGAACCCTCAAAGCGGTGCTGAGAGCGGTTTGCCACGAGCATCCCCACGACTGGGAAAGATGTCTTCCCGGGGCTATGTTCGCCCTACGTACTGCTCCACACGAGAGTACTGGATTTTCACCTGCAGAAATGGTGTATGGCCGAAATTTGAAAGGCCCACTTGAGCTTGTCAAAAGCCAATGGATTGAACCCGACGTTCACCCATCCGTCCTTGAGTATATCCTGGATTTACTTCAGAGGTTCAAATACTCACGGGAACTCTCACAAGAAAATATTGTGAAGAGCCAACAGAAAAACAAAAATTACTATGACCGTAAGGCAGTTGAACGCAAGTTCAAGGAAGGTGACAAGGTTCTAATCCTTAAGCCTGACCGAGCCAATAAGTTAGAAATTTATTGGGATGGACCCTGTGACGTGATTAAACGCTTATCAGATACCAATTATCTTGTTAAGAAGTCCCATGGTTCTCAAAAGGAGACCATATATCACATCAACTTGTTAAAGCCCTATCTGCCTAGGGAAGGGTCAAGTAATCACTCGTACAATGACGAACGTGAGTTTACTCACCACGACCATGTTTGGACAGGCAAACCTGGTGATGGCCATCTTAACTCAAGAGAAGCCATGAGTCTTTTTAAAAAGACAGGTGATTTGTCAGAGTCGCAAAAATCCGACTTGCTGAAAATCTTTGACCAAGTAGACGGGGTATTTTCTACTTTGCCGGGTCGTACCGACCTTGTCACGCACGATGTGGAATTAATCGATTCGCATATTAAGCCCTGTAAATATTATAGGCACGCGAAATTCGAACGTGACTTGATAGTCACTGAGATTGAGAGGATGCTCAGTCTAGGTTTAATTGTCGAAACCGATTCCCCTCATGGATCCCCCATGATTATTGTCCAAAAGAAGACGCTAGCCCTCGTCCTGTAGCTGACTACAGAGAGCTGAACAACAATACGGTAACTAAAGATTACCCAATTCCCAACATTGAGGAATGTATTGAACGGGCAGCTAAGTGGAAGTATATCTCTATCTTTGACCTCAACCGTGGATTTTGGCAAGTGCGCTTGACGCCACAGGCTTCAATGGCCGCCACTATCACTACCCCCATAGGAAAATTTGCTCCCCTCATGATGAATATGGGGATGAAAAACGCTCCGTTTTGCTTCCAGAAGCTTATGGACGGTGTCACACGTGGCATGGAGGAGTATGTCACCCCTTTTCAAGATGACACCGCAGTAGGTGCCGAAACGTGGCAACAACATCTCGACAACGTCTTTAATTTTCTCTTTGCTGTCAAGAAGGCCGGGTAACTCGCACTCCTTCAGAAGTGAAGGTTTTGGCTGTCCAAAAATTCGTGCGGCCACAAACTAAGAAAGATGTCCGTTCCTTCCTTGGTTTGGTTGGTTACTACCAGCGCTACATTCCCCACTATTCCGAAATCTGTGCAAGCCTTACAGATTCTCTGAAAAAGGATGCACCCGATCCCGTCTCATGGGACGATTCAAAGCAAACTGCCTTTGAAACTTTGAAAACCGCCTTAGTGACGTTTCCCGTCCTAAGAGCTCCCGATTTCAACCAAACGTTCATCCTCCAATGCGATTGTTCCGACCGTGGCATGGGCTGCGTGTTGTCCCAACAATTTGGTGAAGATGAACACCCCTGCCTTTACGTTTCACGTAAATTAACAGCCCGTGAGCAGAATTACGGGACGACAGAAAAGGAGTGTGCTTGTTTGATCTGGTCGGTTGCTAAATTACGGCCCTACATCTATGGGACGAAGTTTATCATAGAATCAGATCACAACCCACTTCACTGGCTCAAGCAAATGTCTGGCAAAAATCCCAGATTGCTTAGGTGGAGCCTCACCCTTCAAGATTATGACTAAACTGTCCGGTACAAACCTGGCAAGTTACACTTAAACGCGGACGCGTTAAGTCGGTATTTTGTTTAAAACAAATTCTTAAATGTTTAACATTTTTGTTTTCAGTACAAATTGACTGAAAATTAAATTTTACCTGCATTTTTTAATTTTGTCATTTTAGTCTGTTGAGAGCTCATCTTAAAGTAACTCTCAGTTAATTCCCGTTTTGGCCTTCACACCTAAATTTTAAGTGCCTATGCTTTACTCTTTTTGTCACTATCAACGTCTCCCTCTGTGGGAGAATATTGACAAAGACCGTAACGACACTAATTAAATGTTCATTAGGGACATTCTACGAGAGTTGCAATCTGTCCCCGGTTGGCTCTTCTTTAAGTTTTCTACGAAACGGCTTTCTTCCCAAAAACAGCTGTCTGTCTACCCCTGTGCGAAAAAGGTAGCACTGTCGTTAAAAGGTTGTTAGTTTTTATCCACAAAACTTCCCAGTGTTGTATTATTATGTTTAAGTTATGGGTCTTATCGCAAAATCCTTCAGTGTCAAATTGCCTATGTAAACAAGTTGTTTGGTAACCTAAAACCATCCTAGTGGTATTAGTTGCTGTTAAATAGAGCCGGTGTTCTATCACGTGTTCACAGAATATTCTCTTCTAACCGCTATCGCAGCCTAGGTTGAGGGTGGACGGCAAGGTGTTTTTGGCCGTCACACAGAAAAAAAAGACGCGGCAATTGGACATAATCCGGACTTATACGAACGATTAAGTGGCGGGACGCCTCATTTGACAGTATTCTTTTACAAAAAAAAAACCCTAACTTTGTACTTTCACTTTAAAACTAGTGTGTTTCTTGATAAATGTCTTTTTGCCCCATTTTCAAATACTTGTACGATATTCCTGCACCAAGCAGCGCGGACAGTATTTAGTTAATGGCTGCAAAAACATTATTTTTTATGTGTAACTTTTAATTTTACTTAAAGTTCTCTGAGCCACAAAAACGTTGGTCCCCCAAAAAGACAAAACGGCGAAGTCAACATTTATGTAAACTGTGTACTTTATCTCTTGTCAATTTTTATATATAATATTTTGGCGGTCTTGTGTTTTTGCATATCTTGTGTGCACTAACCTTTCCATTATAGCTTTTATTCCGAGTTCTCAAGAACCCCGAATAAAATCCTGCGTCCGGGGGCGTGTAAACGAGCGCCACCGAAAAACGCCTGTTTTTCAAGAAAATTGAAATTTTTTTTCTTGAGGCATCCAAAATGCCTCGCCGAGGCACATCTGGCCGTTTTTTTTGTTAATGGACAGAATCATTCCAAATTTTCAACATCTATAGCTTGCCCAAATAAAGATGCTTGGGGAAGCCCAAATCCGGACTTTCCACCAGGAAGTACCAGTAATTCACATTTGAAGATCACCCCAAAACCACATCGCACCTTCAACATGGCCGCCATTGCCATTATTTGAACTCTGTATTTATGTACTTTCATTACTCTTATTTTTCGGGTATAAAGCCCAAACTCTAGCTTAGTTGTGTTTTAGGAGAAAAGTACTGAACCATGTGTCCATATAGTGACAACCAATTTTGAAGTGTGATATTTTTTAAATTGTGTTTGAACGATCGCAACTACTATGAAAAATTTCCACTTAGATCAAACATTGTCCGTTAACTTTAAGGTTCAAACCTCCACTTTAACTTTATGCGTTTTAGCATATAATTAAACTAAACTATTTATTCATTTATTTAGCCTTTTTATAATGATCTTTTGCCCCCAGAAACGCTACCATATGTCCAAACGTATAAACGTAATACGACCTGGCATTCTACCGGACACGAATTTCTCAGTGTATATATGTTTATTTTAGTTCTCCTCACAGCCCGACTAGACCCAACCAAATGCTACTGATAGCTTGAACTACTATTAAAACCAAAAGAATTCTTAAAAAGATCTGTTTCCATGCAATTCCGAAAGTCAAACTGTGCAAAAACTTCGAAAACCCCTTTTTGCCCCCCTCCCCAGCCAAAACTAGTTGCGGTGTTTAACACTGCAGTTTACCGTTAAAAGCTTGTTTAATTTAATAGTAATGCTTTCTGCATTACCCAAAGCCAAGTATCAAGCGTTGACAAGAGCCTATTCACGTTACAAACATGTAAATATTCAATCCGTAGCCAATAATACAAAGTAAAGGCCCATTTCCGAAAGTTCAAATGAGTAAAACTCAAAACAGGCCTATCTTTTTCCGTTTTACATGTTCCTACTCCTTCAAACGGCTCTGCACCCAGTCCCTTTGTTCAACCGACTTCTCCTCCCACTTTCCATTGTTCTCGAGGCCCTCAGCCAATCAGACCACCGTAGCTATCCCGCGAGTCCGCGCTTACTTCCGGTAATGTGCATAAAACCCCAGCCCCAGAATGCATAGTTAGCACAGCTCACAGATCTCAAGCTAGAGAAGGGTCACGACAGTCGGGAGTGGAGAGGCCATGTCCGGAGAATGCCATGCCGGGCACGATGGTAGTGGTTCGTATGTTTGTTGTTAGCTTTTGAAAATTTAATTTAGGACCCCCAAGTCTAAATTTTAGTTTAAATTCGTAACTTAAACTCTCTCTAGCTAGGGAATATTATGGTGGTGACGCCTGTAGCGGCATCTTAGGTTTCTCACCCCATAACGTCAGAGTGGTTCTCTTACTAAAAACCAAATCTTTCTTATTTGTTTTAAACTTTAAATCAAATAACTGACGGTTTGATCTTTGTGTGGGATTCATTGGTTATTCACTCCAGACGGACTTTATAAGTAGCCGAGGCTTTTATAATTTGAGGAGTTGACTTGTAAACAGCAACTCTGGGAGGTTTAAGGCTCTGTTTTATCACTTAGAAACAAAACTGTGAAACGGTTGATCTTTCATGCATGTTTGAAACATACTGTTTGATAGATTGTAACCAGCCTGGGCTGTTCAATCTTGCGGACGACTCTGCGGAGCGTTCAGTATTGCTTTTTCTATTCGAAAAATTAAGTGGTTGTTTTATTCTGAAACACAAACGTCGTTTTAGTAAAAACTTGTGAAAACGAATTACATGTTGTAAATTCAAACTAGTGCTTTTTAAATACTTTATTTCAAAAGCTTCCGTGCAAACTAAATGTAAAGTGTAATTTTTATATTCTCTGTTGTTATAATAAAAACCAGGAGTTTTTAACTTCAGTTCGTTTGCTAGTCGATTAACTGTTTAAGTGTAAATAAATATGTAAACCATTTTTAATTTAGCTCTTAATAAACGGTTAAATTTCCATCGCTGGTGGCAGCAAAATACCAGCAGTATTAAGGTTAGGCCCCTTTAATTTAGGACCCTGCGCTCCATCCCCCATGCTGGGACAGTAGCCCTTGCTGTGCATATGCCGTAAAAGTCGCAATAATCACCGCAACACCTTAAGCTGAATCTCCGTGTCAAACCAGGAAACCGGAGGCGCTACAAGCACCTGAGCCGTCGTAGCGTCCGCCGTTACAATTTTTTCCCCCCCGGCTTTTCGTTTCAATAGATGTGTTGTTGTGTTGTTGTATTAAAAAAAATCTGTTGAAACTAAAGTAAAACTACGTGTCGCTCTTCTTTTAAGATTGCGTAGTCCACAACCATGAGAAAAATTCTGACCCCGCCCTCCCCAGAAAAAAAATAGAAATATTTTTTACTACAATTTATTTATTTATTTTTGCTCAGCCCCCCCCCCCCCACCACTACGAGGCTCTATCAAGATTTTACCTTAGATTGCAATTTTGTTTCCCTTGGGTTTCTTTTTCACCTGGCTTTAATAGAAGAGCACACAAAACCACACAACACAACAAATGTTCACTTAAATTTTCGGCGAATAATTGCGTTCGTCTTCTTCAGAAGTTAGAAAAATACGAGTCACTACATCGTCCTTTTGAATTTCGTGCAAGAGGTGAGAACCACTGATCTATATCGTGCGTCACATCTGGAGTGCCCACTTTTTATCAAATTTTGATGCGAGAATTGGCCGCACTAGGCGATCAATGTTTGCATAAGCAGGATTTTGGATGTTCATGAGTGGTATACAATTCTTGAAGAAATGTTTGATCGCAAGAGACTCCAGTGCTGTGAGATGACAGTCGTTGTGTGTGTTGGATTTTAAGAGAACAGAAGCCGAATCCCACGAGATGGCATGTTTATCTTTTTTGTGATGGAGAGCAATTCCGTTCTTCTCTTTTCCTCCCAAGGTGTCTCCGACGTGTTCTTTAAGACGTGCTTGGAGCTTACGATAGTCTCACCAATGTACACTGCGCTGCAGTCGCTACAAGGGACACAGTATACGACTGCACTTTGTGAGAGCAGGTGGGAGGGGAAAGTTACCAAGATGGAGTTGGGATTGGGCACTGTCACAGGTGGGGTAATCGGCGGGGGAGGTGGAGGTGGGAAAGGCTGGGCGAGTCGGGTCTTCAGCCTAGTCGCATAGCGATGGGTTGGAGCCTGTGAGGGTGGGGGCGGCGAGTGGAATGGGTGATCACCAACGGGCACTGGACACGTGTTAAAATCCAACACACACGACTGTCATCGCAGAGCACTGGGGTCTCTTGAGATCAAACATTTCTCCAAGAATTGTATACCACCCACTAATGAACATCCAAAATCCTGCTTATGCAAACATTGATCGCCTAGTGCGGCCAATTCTCGCATCAAAATTTGACAGAAAGTGGGCACTCCAGATGCAACGCACGATATAGATCAGTGGTTCTCACCTCTTTCACGAAATTCAAAAGGATGATGTAGTGACTCGTATTTTTCTAGCTAACTTATGAAGAAGGCGAACGCAATTATTCGCCGAAAATTTAAGTGAACATTTGTTGTGTTCTTGTGTGTGGTTTTGTGTGCTCTTTCTTTATTATGTCATTATGTCGTTATGTCGTGTCTTAAAGTGGCACTATCACCGATTGAAATGCGAACAAAAAAAAAGTGGCGCCATCTGGTGACATCGATATTGTTAACCTTTATAGCTTGCTCAGGAGGATGAACCAAATTTTCACTCAATAATTAAGTATGTCGTGGCTTGTTTGTTTCGTTAAAAGAAATGCCGTTATGCATTCCTTCGCTTGGTGCAAGCAAACACTAGATGGTAATACACATAGCGCTATATGTTGTCAGAATTCGTCTGCTTTCAATCGGTGATAGTGCCACTTTAACCACAGTAAATGCCGGTTACCGGTTTTTGCATACCTGGCTTTAATTTATTTTTAGCTACGAAAACGGTTTTTTTTAATTAAAAACAATTCAGTACAGTATGCAGGGTAAAGTTATTTTTTTATATTTATTTATCTTCGAAGTTTATTACCAAGCCTTAAAATAGCAACACGAAAATTATATTTTTATTATAGGGAACAGCAATTTCACATAGCTTTTTTTTAGTTGTTTTTAATTTTTTAAATAATAAAATTATTTTCATAATAATAATACCGTAAATCGTGTATTAAACGCCCATGGGCTTGTAAAATTAATTTGTCTAAAATTGGGGGGTGGGCGTTAAAAACAAGTATTATCATCTATTTTCTAAACTAATTTCTACCCAGGGAGGGAGTTTTCTATCACGGCGATAATGTGGATTCAATCTAGCATTAACACAAATTTTTTTTCTTATTTATTCACAAATGTAGGTTCTTGTATACTCTCTCCTCCAAAATTTCATAATTCGTAGCTAAAACTAATTTCTAACCATACAAACTTCTTTAACATGTATGGAACAATATCGTAAACAAGATTAGGCTTATCATTAACGTGCGTGATCTGGATTCAGTCTGGCAAAAACACAATGCCTTTATTCTCATTTATTCAAAAATTTAGTTTATTAAATTATCCTCCTTCCAATATCTAACCTAATTCAAAGTTAAAACTACTTTATAATCACCACCAACCTTGAAAAGAACAACGCGATTGACGGCCATGAAGCACATTCTGTGTTGAAGGCAATTTCCAAAAAAATGATCCGGTTGACGTTTTTTTACGTGGTAATCGGATCTCACGCGTCAGTAAATTCTTACGGTAAATTTAAGAAAATCTACGAAGCTAAATATTTACTTGTAAGCACAATACAATTATTCAGCGCTAGAGCATACAAATTAAAAGAATTGTTTAAGTAAGTATTGAAAACTGTAGCAGCATTATAAAATTGCTTTTATATTTATTAATTTCCTTTTATTTAATAACAGTGTTAGACTATTTCTAACCATACTTTCTACATAAAAAAAAATTCTTCGGTCCACTAAGCGTAATACAAGTAGGCCTAATAAGTTTTCGGTGCTCAGCATTAGTTAGATTAAACATAGAAAGAGTAAAAAAAAAGTACGGTCGAAAGTACGGCCGGTATTTTTAGATATCTTGGGCTGTTTGTAGGGAAAATTTCTTGGATTATAATCGGAGAAAACTTTTTTTTATTCTTGCTACTAAAACATGCAAGTTTTCTACTTGAAACATGTGGGAGAAGACGATTGTTCAGATAGGTAAACATATTCTGCTGCAGGTCTTTACTTACTTTACTGATTTTTATTTGCTTAAAAGTCTGCGCTTGATTACGGATGTCATCTAAACCTGTAGATACAGCCAAAGCAATGTTACAGCCTATCTGCTCTTGGCCGCACTGAGCTTCTTGCCACTCGTACCATCTACCGTGCATGCGGGAGGAACTAGTTCCGGAGTTAGTCGAAAAGGCTCATAGGCCCAGAAAACAATATCGTGAATCAAAGATTATACCGAGTTTTATAGGTGCATGACGTTGAAATGGAAAAGTTTGCAGCTATTATAACTCAACCAAACCCCTTGAATACGAGTCCTGAAGATGAAAATCGATTTACAAAAGCTAAAACTTGCTTCAACTGCAGCAAAGCTATAACATTCTACCAAGTTAAAGTCAGAGATCACTGCAACTTTACCAGAAAATTCTGAGGAGCGTCGCAATCTGAAGGCTCATGCTACATCCACCCTACAGTATTCCACTATTTGGAAGGCTACGATATGCATTTACTCAAAATGGCAGCAAAAAAATTCCCGAGTGGAATCGATGTCCTTGATAGAAACACAGAACGTTTCATAAGCATGACTATTATGCGCTACTTTGAGACTGAAACGTGCAAGGCAGTTTGCGCAAGAGTGCAACTTTTGGACAGTTACAATTTTTTATCTTCGTTACTGCAAATTGGCCAAAAAACGCAAGACAGATCGACTCTTCATCATCACTAAATCTGACCTGGATTCGGCGAATTGGTTCGAACCAGAAGTGTACAAGGACTTAATCTCGGATTTATTGACGGAGAAAGGTTACTACCCATACGAGTACGTTCGGCCAATGGACATATTTGAAGAGAGGGAATTAGCCTACCTTCCGAAGATGTGTTCTACTCTACGTGGCAAAGGTATCACAGACAAAGAGTACAATCACGCAACATCTGTTTGGAGTTTACTAAAGGAGACAGTTTTCAAATCTTATCGAGTATACCAAATGGTTGACGTGTATCTACTGGCTGACATCTTTCAGGCTTTCAGGGAGACCTGTTCGTTGAACGAGTCACAGACCCCTGTTACTACATTTCCACACCCAGATTTAGCAGGGCTGCAGCACTGCAGAAAACCGAAGCGAAACTAAAACTCTTCACTCATGCTGGAAAACAGAACTTTACCACTTAGGGTACAGGGAGGAATGACTTTTATAGGGAAGAGACACTCGACCGTCAACAACAAGTACCTGCCAGACACATACAACAAGCATCTAGCCTACCTTGCCTGTATTTGGTAGATTTAGACATCAACAACCTCTACAGGTTGGCAATGACGGAGTACCTTCCGTACGAACTATTTAACTGGTTGATGAAGAAGGAAATTCTCGAATTTTACTTATCCTCGGTCGAAAAAGATTTGGAATTTGGTTACATCTTGGAAGTAGACTTGGACTACCCTACCGAGCTTCACGATGAGCACAACAACTTTCCTTTAGCGCCGGAACAGTTGAAGATCATGCCAAACTTTGTGTCACCCTTCATGAAAGAAATTGTTCCAAAGAAGATCTCTCCACTTCCCAGCTCACTACCAACCTACTACCGACGAAAAACTGTCGCACATTACAGGAATTTACAGTTTTATTTGAATCACGGTCTGATACTTAAAGGCAACCACAGAATTCTAAAATTCCGTCAAAAGCAATGGTTACAGTCGTGTATAGACATTAACACGGAGAAGCATCAAACTGTGACAACAATCTTCGAGAAAGACTTTTTTTTAAACTCAAGGGCAACTCGGTATTCGGGAAAACTCTGAAGAACAAATCGGATCATCTAACCGTAAAGCTGTGCACCAGTCCGAAGAAGTCCATGAAATACAGCACTCTACCGCATGCAGATTCGCTAAGATCCTCAATGAAAATCCAATATAGGCAAACTTGTGAGTTTACAATGTCACGAGCGACTTACCAACCTACACCGGATTCACCATCCTCGAACTTTCCAAGCTCGTCATGTAAGAGTTTCACTACGATTTCATGCGTGAGAAGTATGGAAATCGTGTACGCTTGCTATTAACCAACACCGACAACCTTCTCTACGAGACCAACGATTTCTACCAGGACATGGAAACGGAGCTGTACAGATTCGATACGAGCAACTACAATCCTTCGCATCCTCTGTATTGCATTCAAAACAAGCGAGTGCTGGGGCAGATGAAGAACGAAGACAGCGGACATCCCGGTGAAGGAACGGCTTGAAAGCCAAAATTTCCTGTTCTAGTACTAGGAAGGCCAAAGAAATTAGTAGGCCTAAAGTATTCGTTCAAAAAAGCCTCAGTAACGAAGAGTAAAGAAGGCTTTATTTTCGAAATCCAATTCGAAGGCAAAGTGGACGAGCATTGAAAGTAAGGACCATAGCCTGGCCACCATCAAAATTTCAAAATCCTCCATTTCTCCCTATGATGATAAGAGATTCGTGTTGGACGATGGAGTAAAGACGCTAGCGCACGGACACTTTAGAACTGGTATAACCCACGAGTTTAAAGAGGGCAAATTTGACCCAACAGAGGACGAAGAAGCCGAAGAACGAGATTCCTCACAGATAGAAGTGAATGAATCATTCGGTAGAGGAATGAAAAGACGTATCGAAGAAGAAAAAATAGCAGCTACGAAGATTGGGATGTTTACTTGATTGGGAGGAATTACTTGGAAGGTTTACTTTAGAGGTTGTACTTGACGGGAGATATACTTGGGATGGTTACATAAGTGAGAGGTTTACTTGAGGAATGATGCAGTTTAGTCCACTCCTCCCTCCCCCCCCCCCCCAAATCCCCGGAAGTAAACCTCCCCTCAAGTAAAGCTATACACAAGTAAAATTCCCAAGTAATGCGAGGTGAAGACTGATGGGTTTCTTCAGGACAAATCTGCGCGAAATTTCGCAACAGTGATGTTGAAGTGGAAAGCACATAACGTCGAAATCACCCTGTGTGCTGCAAATCTGACATTGTTGTCTGCGTTGCCAAGGTTGGTATCTTTGTAGGTCTGTAGGATGACAGATTTGATCCAAGTGGCGACCATCCTTGCGGACGCTCCACCAAAGTCTTTCTTGCGGAGGCAGAAGAGCTGACTGTGGCCTATACAGAATTTTTTTTCTGTCCTTTAGATGTAAAGACGTAAGGCCTCTAAGGAACAGTGAAGGCGTTCTGGATTGTCCCCGACAGTGGGTCTGATGTGAAGACTGAATTGGGTGCGACGATTAAAGTGCTATTCCATGAAGCTGCTGTGAGGATCTAAGGAACCGGGGGCCCATGATGTTGAGATTGCCCTCGGTTCATGTGCTGTCACCGTGATTTTGTTGTTTGCGCAAGTGATGTTTGAGACTTTCGTGACGGTTTGATCTGAGTAATAATCATTCATGTGGAAGTGTCACCAAAGTTACATATGAAGCTTGGGGAATGTTGATTTCAACTTCTGCAGAATTTGCTGTTGTTTTGCCTTCTTGGCAGAAGGGCCTTCCAGTGCATTGTCATTCATAGAAGAAAGTGCTGGAATGATTTTGAGTTTGAAAGCTTAAAGTTTTTATTGAATGTGTTAAGCCCGACATGGCAGAAGAAAGAGGTTCAGTGCGGTTGTGGTGAAAGGTCGAGGCCTTATGGACAACCTTCACGAATGTGCATTGTGTGGCACTCGCCATTTGGCTGGTAGACATTAAAATGCACTCGCCATTGTCCATTACCTCCTCGCCATGTAAAAACAATTTTCGCAGGTGTGCTACTACTTAATGCATAAATATTGTTTGCATTAATCAAACTCTCCAATCAACTAAAGTGACTACCGACATTGTTGCACACTGGGTTGGAGAGCCCTTGTAATTCTGCACGCAACGCCGCAAACCGCTTGTTTCTAGCTAATACGGTTCCCGAGATATGACAATTTAAGCATCAGGGTTTGTTAATCAGTCGCCATTTTGGCGAGTAGCTCTAAAAACCAAGTCGCCAACTGCTGAATTTTCCTCGCCGTTTGGCGAGTGGCGACCGACATTGGTGAAGGTTGCTTATGGAGGGATTTCTTGTTTTGCAAAATTGCATTAAGTTGTTCGTGTAAAAATCGAGCTGCATGAAAGTACTGCTTCTTGTTGTGACCCGCTTTCAGTTTTTCGTGGGCTTCGAGTTTTGACGAGAGGACCATGAAGTGAGATGGTGTTACTGATTCAGCATGGTAAGGGCATCCTTTATGCTGAGGTGAGGTTGGATGAGGCTCTGAATGCGAATGACGTGGCACCCAATTGCTTGATAAGGGAGTGACGACAGGTTGTGTCGACACATGGATTTGGTCTGTTGAGAAGAGTGATTGGTGTTGGTGGCCGGACCAGAAAATAGATTCGTGGGGGGGGGGGGGGGAGACAGCGAAAGGCCTGAGGGACTTAACCGACAAGCCTGGAGCAGCTGTTGAAGCTGAAGGCGGACGAAGGATATTTGGACACTCCTAGGTAACGGTTATGAGGACGGGCTGAAGAAGAAGGGGCTGAAGGATAACGAAAGACGGCAGAGCTGACCCCGTGATGATGGTCGTGAGGATGGACAGAAGGTGGAGAAGGCTGACGAAAAGCAGCCGAGCGGAATCCTTTCTTACGGCCGAGTGAACAGAAAGAAAAGCTGAAGGCCAACGAAAGACGGCTGAAAGGACTCCCGGTGATGTTTGTGAGGACCGGAAGGAGCCGAACGTCTACAAAAAAAGGCATAATGGCCTCCATGCTTTTGGTCGTGAGGACAGAAGGGAGGAGCTGAAGACCAACGTTAGACGGCAGGGCGAGTTCCCTAACGGCGATCATGCGGACGGGAAGGAGGAGCTGACGGCCGAGAAAAGACAGCTGAACAGACCTCACGGTGACGGTCGTGAAGACGGAAAAGAAGGAGCTGAAAGTCACCGAAAGACGGTGAAACGGGCACCTTGATGACGGGCTGAAGGTCTACAAAAGACAGCAGAACAGACTCCACATGGCGAAGGTCGGGAAGGAAGAGCTGAAGGCCGATGAAGACAGCGCAAGGGTTGCGAGTTGCGATGCAAAGTGCTGGTGTGAAATCACGATGCCTGATCTGGGAATGGACGACAGGGTGTTCGTTCAGGACATCCGAAGCCTGCCTGCCGGCCGACCGACGAGATCATAAGTACGGCGTGCAGAGGACAAGGGAGTAAGTGAAGACTTGAATTGGACTGCTGTGAACGACGAGTTATTGGTGAGGAAGAGTCAGGAAGAGCTGTAAACGACAGGCAGCGTTGGACGGCAGTCTAGAAGAGAGCTGCAAACGGCAGTGAATGAAGGACGACGGCAGCAAAGGATGGCAGTCAAAGAAGGCAGTCCTGAAGACTTCATTGAAAGACAGCGATCTTGAAGGGCTTCAAATGACCGGCAGCGAAGGATGACAGATTTGAAGAGCTTCAACGGCAGGCAGTGAGGGACCGTAGTCTCGAAGGGATGCAAACGACGGCAAGGGACGACAAGCTGGAGGGGCAGCTAACGACAGTCAGCGAAGAACAGCAGTCTCTAAGAGTTTTCATCGACAGATAGCAAAGGATGATAGTCTGAAAGAGTTGAAAAATGACAAACTGCATAGGACTCAAGTCTGGAAGAGCTTCGAAAGCCAGGCGACGAAGGCTAGCAGTTTTGAAGATCTTCAAACGACGAGCAGCGAAGAGCGACAGTCTGTAAGAGCTGCAAGTGACAGTTGAAGAGGGAAGACGGGCAGCAAAGGACAGCAGTGAACGAAGGAAGAGACGACGAATGTTCGGCAACAAAGTGATAGCGCAGTGGAGCGTCGATGTAACCAATGCTGTTGCTGCGAAGGTTCAGTCGGTGACGAAGCCTGAGGGACAAAACAAAGGCGTGTCTGAACATGGCGACACTTGGGAAGGCCAAAAGCAGGGGTTTGAGGAGAAGATGATGGTTGATAATAACATCGGAGTCGACAGACGGAGGGCTGGCCGGAGAAGGATAGCGAAAGTATCCTTTGGCGTGTCTGATCACTTCCTGTTGCTGTGTGTGCTTGATTGGGTGCAACCCTTTCCAATGTCAGTCACCACTCTCCATTTGGCGAGTGGAAATCAACAGTTGGCGACTTGGAATTTAGCCTTACTCGCCAACACGGCGACTAGCTACAGAGCATGCCACTAAAAAAAGGATATCTCCGGAAGCGTACAAGTTCGAGACGAATGGTTTGTGGCGTTATGCTCAGATTTATAAGGGCTATATAACTAATATTTCTGCATTAATACTGAAGTTTAAGAAAATTACACAATTTTGTTATACATGTGGCGAGTAGATATTGTGAAATGGCGAGTGCTTTGTAAGGTTTACTGGTCAAGTGGCGACTGCTGCTAGATTGACATTCGGAAGGTTTGATTGGGTGAAAGAAGCAGATCGACCGTGCCGAGAAGAGATGCCGGAAATAAGGGCGGGTGAACCGGCAGCAATGTCTGGGTCAGCTGACAGAAGGGTGGTGAGTGAAGGAGATCTTCTGGGAGGAAGCATCTTTCTGCGTGCCTTTAGTGCTTGCCGTTGCAGTCAAGAAAACTGCAGCAGCCAAGGATCGTTCAGAAAACGAAGGACAACAACTGTGAAGGTGGTATTCAAGAGGAAGGTGAGAGTTGAAAACGGTTCGTCGTTGTTCCGAAAGCTGGCCTGGTCGTTGGCATGGTAGTGAACTGGACGAGAAGGCCAAAAGAGCTGGAAGGGACGGAAGGGAGACTCAAGGTGGCCTTGGAGAAAGGTCGAGGCCACAGAAAGGTCTTGCTTGTTTTCATTCAGTCTTTCCTTGCATTTTTCTCTTTCATTTTTGAGTTTCCAGAAGACTTTTGTGGAGAGACGAGAAGAGGAAAAATAGGGCGGCCATAACAGCAACGTGGGGTCAAGTGATGGTCTTGCTTGTCTCCATCGCTTGCATTCAGTCAGTCGTGATGGAACGATACGGAGAACCAACCAGGAGCAGGAAGCGAGGACGACGGGCCGACAACAGCAGCGGGCCCGACAGACGACAGGTCTGTTGAATGGTGAGCAGACGGCGGCGATGCTAGACGTGAAATCCGAGACGTGCGGGAAAGCCAGTGAAGATGATCACACGAGACGCGACAAGATGAGCGTGCAGCGGACGAAGGCCTCGAAGGTTTGGGAGAAGGAGGGTCTACTTCGGGTCGCCGTTGAGTCATGCCGTCTGTCGGTCTTGAATCTGTTGACAGTCAAAGGGAAGTGTCTTTCGGAAAAACGAAGGATGGCCGGCCACACAGATTAAAGAACCAGGATTATTACGATTAAAATGAAATTCACCCGATTGTAATCAAGGACCAGGTTGATACAAAACTGTTCACATACAAGTACAAAAGAACTTAAAAAACCCAAAATAAAATACAATGTTGTCGAATCTTCTGCAGTCAGGAACGTACGTCTTCTTTTTTTTTTGGCATGATCCATACAAAAATATGCCACCGATT
This sequence comes from Lithobius niger, assembly GCA_023313725.1. Classification (NCBI taxonomy): domain Eukaryota; kingdom Metazoa; phylum Arthropoda; class Chilopoda; order Lithobiomorpha; family Lithobiidae; genus Lithobius; species Lithobius niger. The sequence continues at coordinate 227,738 of JAHWFP010084630.1, forward strand.
AGAACAACCAACCTACGAAAATAATGGCAACATTCAAACCCCTAGGCCTAAATGCCGTAAAAAAAAAACCCAGTGTTATAATGTTCCACAGCTTTCTGTGACGCAGTTCTGTAACCTAAACATTTTTCTGCAGGGTTAATTTTTCAGGTGTTGGAAATTGACAGCGATTTTTTTCTGCAACTACCTGGAATTTTCTGCGCCGTACATCGCACGTCGCAGCACTTTCTCACATGGGGAAAAAAACTAACGGACTTTGCAACTTGTGAACTTCTAGGCCACAACTAGCTACTGTCAGCTGATGTGACTGTTCATTTAATCAGCTCCTGTGTGAGGAATGTGCCAATGAATTAGGGATCGACCGATACAGAAAAATACCGATCCGATCCGATACCGATTTTCCCCTCACACGCCGATCCGATTCAGATCCGATACACCGATACAGATATACCGATACCGATTTTCCAAAAAAAAAATTATAATGGGTCAGAAAGTCAAATGCATACTTCATCATTATGAAACTGGTGTTCAAGAAAATTAAATTTCTAATTTTTTTTTCTCAGTGGTGGCAGATCCGCAAGTGTACCTTCGACTGTAAAAATAACCCACCGTACACTGCAGATAGGCCTAATCCCAAGAACCCCTGCCCTGAATCTGGCAATGCACACACTTTGAATTCACTAAGCTGCTGTGCAGATGATGTCGTGGGATACATGCGATGCTATGCAGGAAAGTTTTCTTACAAGCTAGGTGGAGTAGCCAGCGATACCGATACAGATCCGATACCGATACACTAAAAATACCGATATATCTGTAAATACCGATGCCGATATTAATATCGGTCTATCCCTACAATGAATGTGCCACAACACCTACACCGACTTTACTAAGTATTACTGTAATAATAGTTACTGCGGTGTGCATGTAAAACATTCGAAATTTACACGTGGTCGTATATGGAAAATCTTCCGTAACCTGGTAAGTGGTTACCGGGACGGTCAATGAAGAAAATAGGGATCGACCGATACACAAAAATACCGATCCGATCCGATACCGATTTTCCCCTCACACGCCGATCCGATACAGATCCGATACACCGATACAGATATACCGATACCGATTTTCAAAAAAAAAATTAATGGGTCAGACAGTCAAATGCATACTTCATCATTATGAAACTGGTGTTCAAGAAAATTAAATTTCTAATTTTTTTTTCCCAGTGGTGGCAGATCCGCAAGTGTACCTTCGACTGTAAAAAAAGCCCAGCGTACACTGCAGATACAGTAGGCCTAATCCCAAGAAACCCTGCCCTGAATCTGGCAATGCACACACGTTGAATTCACTAAGCTGGTGTGCAGATGTTATCGTGGGATACATGCGATGCTATGCAGGAAAGGTTTCTCACAAGCTAGGTGGAGTAGCCAGCGCGCACGGAAGTTGGTCGTATCGGCTAAAATATCGGCAAATAAACACCGATACAGATCCGATACCGATACACAAAAAATACCGATAATATCTGTAAATACCGATACCGATATTAATATCGGTCTATCCCTAGAAGAAAACTACACATTAAAATGGTAAACTACTGTATGAAGCTGGGATGCTTTGGGATCTATAGGTAATGCCATTTTGGCCAAGCAAGAAAGAGCAAACTTCTAGCAACTTTAACTATGTCATTGTTGCAATCTTATATGTTATTAAAATCTGATTATAAACAAAATAGGGGCCTAATCTGATTTGTCGGATTTTGTCTGATGACGGTGATTTTGGCAGGTATCCTAGATACCAGGACACGGTAGATTTTGCATGTAGGGTTGCATTGCTAGCTTTGATTACTCTGCAGAGAAGGCATTTTTGTCTGTAACGAACGTCTGCCACTTGGGTTACAAAAAATACGTAAATCCATGCTCGGACAAACACTGGAAGGCCACTTAAATTTTCAGAGATTACCCACAGGGTCTGTGGGCAAGTGCAGAATGAGAGTTCCCCCTCCCCCCCATGCTTCCCAACCCCCGCAACAGCCAATGGTCCCCCCAGACAGGAAGACATAGAAAGAGGGAATGGGATCGCACTCCACTTCATTTAATCCGCAACAAACCATCAACTGGAGTGACACTTGTCTTACTGCGATCCAACACCTTAAAGACTTTCTCCTCCGAACCCTTGATGAAAAGAAAAGGGTGTAGGCCTACTGCTAATGAACATTGATGGACCTTTCTATCTCAACATTAATCGCTTGCTCAGGCCGGAGCTGAAGGTGAAACCAGACCAAAGGTGGAAAGCCCTGCAGCAAAAACTTGCTGTAGGCCTATAGATTGCAGCGCAAATTTCAAAAAGATGTGATCAACGAACGTTCTTGTGCATCGTATTTACTTCTGAAGGCGGCGATAGCGGGGTTCGAGAATATTACGTAACCCTGTAACCTGGTTACTGAGGAAAGAGGGAAAAAATGAGGAAACCGTGGAGGAGAGAGAAAGTCAAGAAGTCCTAAAGACAGATATTAAAGAATAAAACAAGAATAATTATGTTTAACAGATAGAAGTTCTTTCCAATTAATTCGACCATCTTCATACTTCCTATGTCATTTTTTTTAATACTCGCGCATCATTGGTGGATTGTATGTGCTCAGTCCGTCAACAGGAGTCGGCTTCGCTACTCACATTTTATAAAGTTTCCAAGGTTGTCGATCGTGTGTTCTGAAAAGCCGAAAATTCCCTTTGAATAATAAACTGACTGAATTCATAAAGTAATTTTTATTTTGTAGCAATGGATGAAACCCCTCCCCTCCAACCCCCCCCCCTAAAAAAAGGGGGGGGAGGAGGTAAATTTGAGGAAAGTGGGAGGAAAATTTGAGGAAGTAAAGGGGAAGTTACAAGGGCTGTTGCAAGATTCTCGGAGTCTGGGCGATAGGACCACCACAGACGTTGTAGGTAACAACCGAAACTTTAAATGGACTTTCAGTGTTCATTACAGTGTGGTTTTTGTGTATTTTTTCCGATTACGAGGAAATGTCTTCTAACATAAAAGAAGGAACAATTATAGGTGATTGCCTTTTTCCAAGACCTAATACGAAACTAATGATCTTATGAGGGAGAGGGCAAGTTGTGCAATAGGCAAAAATGTGCATTGTATACCTTTACCTCCAGTTCATGTTTTATCGTCAGTAGGGGTGTGCGAGTAGAATAATTTTAATTCGAATCGAGTCGAGCCGAGCCGAGTTTGCAACAGAAGAAGCAAGTATCGAGCCGACGAGTTCGAGTATTTGGTGAGGACACTTATTTTGCAAGTGTCTTTTTTATTTGCTAGCTAGTGTAATAATAACTAAAATGCTGCGTAACGGACTGTGCGGGTCAACGTGTACAACTGGGTTTCCAGTTTTCAGCACATAACTTTAAAATGGTTTGAGCTAGTGGCTTTTAATTTACACCACTGGAAAGCTCTCGTCGAGACGATGAATTTGGTGTAGTTGAACGTCAAAATCGGACAAAAATTGGCGAAGTTGTTGCATTTTCACCGGATTAGAATTTTCCGAGTATGGATGCAAGTGACAAGCCGAGTTCGAGTACAAGTTGTATACTCGGCTCGAATTTTTCGAATATCGCACATCCCTAATCATCAAGAAACCTCGCTAACTAGTTTCTCTCCCCTTAATCAGTATGGTCACACATTTTAATCAATGTCATGTTTGATTTGCTGGTATTCAGCAAAGAATTCGGTCAAGTATTTGGCGACGAATATTCGGTACTCGATAAAAACTATTTGGTTGCATATTCGGTATTCGATGCACTCCTAATTTTAGGGACAAAGCATAAGAGAAATGCGGAGCTAAACAGTCAACATTAACAAATTTGCATTAAACAATTTTAAACGGCCGAATACCACCCGATCGTAATACTACACAGCGAATAATATCGACCAAAGTTAGTATTCGGCTGAATAGCCTATGGAATACAGTTATTGGGATAAAATAAATAGGCCGAATACCAAATAACCTATTCAAGAGTCATAATTCGGAGTATTAATGTAGGCTATTTACCGCTCATTTTCACAAATCAGACAAATAAATATATTAATTCTCCAAATTATGACCCTGAATTTGACGAAAACTTTCACAGTAACACAACGAACAGTTTATTCAATCAAATAGCCTATTTGACCAACACCGAATATTAGGTGCGTCTACTATTCAGTAGCAATTTTTGCAGATTAGCACTAAAACTAAGCTACCCCAGTGATCATTGGGTCATTCCACATGAAATCAACACAGCCATATTTTTTACTGTCACCAAAACTGATGAAATTGGGCATGCTCATTGGATGTCTTAAGACATAATTTTCCCAGTAGGTTTTAGGTCTGTAACTTAATTATTTTAGGAGTTACAGGACTTTAAAATTTTAAGTTTTACGCAAATTTTCAAGTGCAGCGGTAGATTGAAACGGCCATAACTTCTGTCCTAATTGACCTAGAGAGCTCAGTTTGGTGTCATTTTAAAGTTCTTTTAAAGCTCTTTCAGCTGATATGAAACACTTTGTGTTATGGCGCATGCAAGTAGTTAAGATCATAAATTGTAATCTTTGACATTGTGTAAAAAATAAAAGGATACATTGACATTTTTGAAATTTTTTTGTTATGTGCCCCAACATGTCTTCTAATGATCCAAAAAGTTTCAAGTTGGGACGGCAACATGTAGGTACGGTGCAATTTATTTTACAAGCTGGCGCGCCACCAATTACACTAAATCGACAAACATTTTCAAGTTAACAGTACAGTTTAGAGGATACAAGTGTTGACATTTAACAAAATTATTCCATTAACTATTTCTGTGTGGAGATGATTGTGGACACTTTTTTATGGCACAGCACCCGAATTTAAGAAAGAAAGTGTTTGATTTGTCTGTTTCTACTTCACTTTCATAGTTACAACACATAAATGCGTCCTGTGGCTGTCCTCGGATCAACTAGAGTTAAAACAGTTTCAGCACTTAATTTAGAATATCTTTAGATGGCCAGTAAGTAAAAGATGGATTTGGTCTTGCTGGATGAAGAAAACTAACAGTGACTTCTTCATTAACTGTCATAACACATGCCAACCACCACTTATGGTCATACACACAAGAAATCCACGAACTTGGTTTAATTTCTTGACTACTCACAATCACAACCTTGGTCTTGGAAGAATTACAAAGCTTTCTGGTACTGACCTTATTAGTCGGTAGCCTAGTGGGGTAATGCAATGCAATATCAGATTTCCTGGAATTGTTCGCGTGTGAGCAAACCTCTCTGCAAGAAAGCTGTTCTTTGTGAATATACTCCTCCATAGTGTTTGAAAATTAACTGATGGTATGTCCACGACTGCCCACTAATACCGCTACCTTGGTGTCATGATTTGTTGGTTATAAGGTCTTTGGAGGCTTGCTCTTGCTGCTTTAAAGCAGTATCGCTTACACCATTACAAGCTCCTATTCCATGGGGGTTAGCGGAAAGTTCCACTCTGCCTCTCATCAAAATCCTATTTATGGTGACATAGCCTACATTGACAAAGTTTCTTCTGTTTTTATGCTGTGCAGCAGTTCCACCGGAATTATAGTATATCTCGAATACACTTGCAAAGTTGTTTTTAAGAACACTAGTATAAATGCACAGCAAGTGTCATGATGTGAACAAAAGAAACTTAGTCAGTGACATTGTGTCACAATATATTGAATTTTGATGTAGTGGTAGAGCGGCACTTTTCCACCAACTCCCATGGAAAAGGAGCTTGTGATGGTGTAGGTAGTACTGTTTTAAAGCAGCATGAGCAAATTTTCAAAAACCTTATAACCAACAAATCATGACACTAAAGCAGATGTATCGGTGAACAGCACAGAATATTCCATCACTTAACTTTCAGTATAACTCTGAGGGAGTATATTCACGAGGAACAACTTCTTGCAGAAAGGTTTGCTCACACTAGAATAATCCAGGAACTCAGAAATTGCATTGCATTACCCCAGTATCGACTAATAAGGTCACGTACCAGAAGGAGTTTGGAATCCTTCTGAAACCAAGATAGTGATTATGTGTACTGTGTAGTCAAAAAAATTTTCTGGAATTAATCAAATTCGTGGATTTGTCGCTTGTGTGTACAACGGTGGTGGTTGGCATGTGTTCTGATAGACAATGAAGAAGTCATAGTTAGTTTCCTTCATCCAGCCGGACCAAATCCATCTTTTATTTATCCACCACGCAAAAATATTCTGAAAATAAGTGCTCAAACTTTTAACTAGATGATCAGAGTAAAGGACGTGTTTACGTGTGTTAAAGTAACAACAAAGGTGAAGTACAACGGTCAAATTACACCACTTTCATAAATTCAGATGCTCCGCCATAAAGTTAATAAAAACAAGAACTGAGTTTGCACACAGTACTAGTAGTTAATGGAATAATTAGTGAAACTTCAACACTTGCATACCCTAGATTGTACTGTTAACTTAAAATTTTGTTTGATTTAGTGTAATTTGGTGGCGCGCCTGCTTATAAAATAAATTGCACCTACCCTATATATTGCTGTCCCAACTTGAAACTTTTTGGGTCATTAGAAGACATATTGGGGGACACAATAACAAACTTTCAAAAATTTAAATTTATCCTTTTATTTTTCACACAATGTCAAAGATTACAATTTATGATCTTCACTACTTGTATGCGCCATAACACGAAGTATTGCATATCAGCTGAAAGAGCTTTAAAAGAGCTTTAAAATGACACCAAACTTAGCTCTCTAGGTCAATTAGGACAGAAGTTATGGCCGTTTCAATCTACCGCTGCACTTAAAAATTTGCGTAAAACTTAAAAGTTTTAAAGTCTTTCAACTCTTAAAATAATTAAGTTACAGACCTAAAACCTACTGGAAAAATTATTTCTTAGGATGTCCAATGAGCATGCCAAATTTCATCAGTTTTGGAGAGGGTCAAGAAAATAATCAAGCCTTACTGTGTTGATTTCAGGCGGAATGACCCCATTACATAATAGTTATAGTACCCCTGACGAACTGTATGGGATTTATCAGCCGATGGGCGATATCCCTCACGTGGCCAATCCGCGAGAACTACGTCGAGATGACGTTCGAGGCGAAGCCGAGACGTCATCGAGACGTAGTTCGAGCGGATTGGCCACGTGAGGGATATCGCCCATCGGCTCATAAATCCCATACAGTTTGCCACGGGTTCTATAACTAATTTATCGTACGGTCTGTAACTAAAAAAACGAAAAACAAAATTGGTGGGGTAATGAGCTGTGTTGTTTATGCAAACTTTGTGTAGTCACTTTGTTTTGCTGCAGTCAGATTTGCGGCCGATACCATTCGAGCGAGATGAGGGTGAGCGGGGGTAGGATATGTGTCTAGAGGGAGATTTTTTATTAATCGTATAGGAGAAACACGTTTTTTTTTTTAATCTTGGCGTACATCACACAAACTTCATCATGTAAAAATTATGTCGTAAAGCCTTAGGTTCACGTAAGTGGTGTTTTAACATTTTTTCACGTAATTTTTTCACGTAATAAGTCGTCCTTCTTCAATTTGCATAATGTGCTTTCTGAACAGTGGGTTCTTCGCGTTTGTCATTCTCTGACGACATTTCATGGGAATAGTATCATCCTACATGTTTTATACCTTTTAAGGAAAACGTTGATTTGGACGACAGGATTCAGAAGGATTCAGAGGTAACGTACGTATTCCTGTAAACTGTTATGTGGTAAAATGTGGGCAGGCAGTTAGAATGTTATGGGTGTATTTTTATTTTGGGGTGGGGAATAGTGTAACGCTTAATTTTGAGGGATGAAATTTAATGTATAGTTCGTATGTTATTTCAGTTGGTGTTTTCGAAAGGCCGACGCAACTTCACGTAATTTTGTGAGGAGGTAGGGGGAAGGAGGGAAACAGCGTAACGCTTCATTTTGAGGGATAAAATTTAATGTATAGTTCGTATGTTATTTCATTTGATGTTTTCGAAAGGCCGACGCAAGTTCACGTAATTTTTTTGATTTAGAGTCGCTAGCTGGTTTCTTTTTTTGTTGGGGGGGGGAGTTAATAAGAATTTAAAGTATTCAATTTTCTTGTCTGTGTTTCGAAATGTAGAACTGCTTTATAAAACCAAGCGTGAATTAATTTGCTTTTATTAAGTTGCGTAATAAAAGAGCACGGGCGTCAATTTTTTTTTCAAACAAGAAACGAAGGTAGGCTACGATTTTATTTTGTAGCAAACATTATTTGGATACTTTTGGTTGACATAAAAAAAATCTAAATTAATTCTCGCATGGGTATTATTAAGGAATTCTACCTTATGAAAGTATTGGCAATGTCTTATCACCCACACTACTGTGCATGGCATCCATATCACACTTTAGTGTGATGAAATCCCATATCGCCACACTTTAGTGTGGTGATATTCATATCACCACAGTAAAGTGTGGTGATATGGGATATCACCACACTAAAGTATGGCGATATGAATATCATGCACTGTAAAGTGTGGTGATATATCGCTGTGCGTTTTAGTATTGTGAATGGTAGGGACCGTACGATAATCAAGGTTAGCTGCCCAATTCCCATCAGCACAGATTTTAGAATACCTTCGATCCAAACTTTCTGCAGCAGCTCATCGTCGGGATAGGTTTCCAAAAGAGACGTAATGGATTGCGCCATTTGCTTGCGTATGAAAAGGGCAGGATCACGACAATGACGTTCTAATACAGCAACAGTTTTGTTGGTAACGTGCAGCGGATTTGACTTAAAGATATTTTCGATTAACTGTAGAGCTGCTTTGCGAACATTGACCTTGTCGTCATCAGTTTTATGTAACAACAACTCCATCATTTCTTCTGCACTTATTTCATGATCGTCTTCTGATTCAGCGGCTGCATTTTCTCCTCCACGAGGCAATTCGTTAGGCGCGTAGTCGGGATCTTCCTGGACCGTGGGTGATGGACTCACGGGAGTGTTATCTGGATTAAACGTTAATGGTTGCCTGGGCGATTTTTTTAGCTTCTGTAAGGGAGAGAAAAGATTAACCACAATGTCACGCAACTGTGTGTCGGATGATGCCACGCAAGTAGCTAATGTACTGATTGCCTTGGCACGCACTGACGAAGCTTTATCGGAAACACACCGAACAACAGACCGTAACAGGTTTTCGCAAAACTTAGTGTCTTCGTTCGAAGAGCGCTCAGACTTTCCTTCGAGTAGAATCGCAGAGATGACTTCGATACCAAAAACCCGGCTGCCAACCTTTGATGTACGTACAAGTCGACACAACCAAGTGCCAAATTTACGATACCACTCCGCTGGTAGATCGGTCATTAATGTAACAACAGCTTGTGAAACTTTTGCACGGTATTCAGATCTGTCGGCAACATTCACACACACATGCTGCAACAACCGATATGCACCTAAAACAGCGGCATCTCCTATGCTACGTAGTATACAACTAACAAAGTCAAGGCTTTGATCTTTTAGCACTTGAAGGCTGCGCGGTATCGTTTGAGCTGTTGACGTCGCGCCACTTTCATTAGACATCAGAATGTTATACATGAGATGTTTCATTACGAGTTGGGTTAGGTCCGAGACATCACCATGAAGCGGCTGACAAATCAGATGTAATCCCTTGAAACCAAGAAGAGTTAATGAAGATAAATTCGGCGAAGATAATCGAGAAGTTTTGTTCCAGGACTGTCCGAAAGATACTGTAGCATTTTCTGGATCCAGACGGGTCAACTCGGAGAGACGTTGAATGGTGTGGTAACGGGACTGCTTACAGGATCGTAGCGAATAACGTTGCAGAAGTTGCATCAGATCAGTAAGAACTGTATGTAACTCGCTCGTCAGTATCTGGATCTCTCCCTCAGTTAACTCGTGCTGATCCTCATCGTCGCTCGAAATGTCGGCATCAATATCTTCGCCATCGTCGTAATCATTTTCGTTATTACCACGCTTTTTAGCATTCCTCGACTTTTTTCCTTCTCTATAATCGGATGCATTACTCGAAGCTCGGCTACCTTTTGCCCGTTTGGAACGTGGCTGTGAGCCGCCGCTAGTCTTGGATTCAGCACGCTTTCGCTTTCTTGTGTTAACTAAGTGGGAAGTGATTCGTGTTACATCTACAGATTTTTGAAAGGGTACTGGATGAAACATGTGAAAGGCATTGCTACCAGGTACTGCTAAAAGACTATAATATAAAGATGCTGCAGCAAAACCAGTTTCCCTATCAACAATACTGGCACTTGCACGCTGCCCTCTCTCCGAAAAATAAAAACATAACGCAACAACTGATTTGATGTTTATACCACTCTCTCTCAGAGCAACCCAGAACTCTGTCCGATGTTGACTGTCATTTTGTACACTATCACTAAACGATTTATCTTCAGAAGAGCGAGCCGATTCCCAGCAGGCTCGGCTAGCTTCTTTCAACAATGTACACCATCGCGTGTCCTCGTGAACTGCTTCAAAACCGAGCGGCAAAGGGTCCAATTCTATGAAATCACTATCCCAAATAACGTTAACCCAGTTATTTTCCAGCGCCGCAAGACAGAATTTGCAAAAAACCAAAACAGCTCGGTTTTCAGTATTAAATACTCGCATTCCACTTGCTGATTCTTCCGAATTGTCTTCCATTGTTTTGTCTTTCCTTCCATTAAAACATAACCAACTTAAAACTACTCCTTCGCGCCAACATAATCACCTCGGCAACCCTCAACGGTCGGTCAACGAGCTTTCCCGCCTTTTAGCAGTGCCCGGTCCCGGTCGAAAAATAGATAACGGCTAAACAAAGCTGCTCCGCTGACAAAAAACTAAAACAGTTTCTTTTTCACTTATTGCGTCTTGGATGCAATATAACAAAATAATACATGTCTAACAAAGTGAAACGTACAAGAATGAAACGTATCAAAAAAGAAAAGTTTATAGATAAATGAAGCAACTGAACTCCCACCATAAAAGCCTGCTGTCTCTAAACGAAACAAGAAAGTGATTAGGATGGGGGTACTGTGAAAAACAACACACTGTAGGCCTAGTTGTTTTTTTTTTTGCAGATAGCTGTGTAATTGTTCGGTATTTGCAGACCGTCAACAATCTAACAGAACATAATTTTATTCTCGGCTAAAGTTAAAGCAGGGGGATGGCTCTTTCAGCTTTTCTTGTCCGCGTCGGATTTCCAAGATGGCGACCCCATTGAGAAAAAGGCGTGTGTCGATTTCGTTGTATTTGCGTGCGTCAATTTCAATATAAGAGGTACGCAAACCACGACTTGATTAAACTAAGTCGCGGTATTGCAATCTGACATTTTTAGTTTGGTCAAGTTTGAAACGGCTGAAATTAACTTCCTAATAATTCGTCGAAATACACATCTTGAGCTGATAGAAAAGTAAAAGCAAACGATGCAACAAGCATGAAGACGGAAGCAGACGACACGGAACACGAATTTTATTACTTGTTATAACCTAAAGCGAAGAATAACTTCACTTGACATATCAGCAACGTAAACATTTTTTTTTGGGGGGGGGG